>VXAC01000148.1:60518-84308 GCA_013399225.1 Rhipidura dahli
TCAGGGCCGTCCCGCCCGCAGCACCGCCCGAGCGCCCGGAGCGGTCTCACGGTGCCGCAGGGCAGCGATAGCGGGGAGAGTGGAGAGAAGTTCCTGCATGTGAGGAGGGTGAGGCTCTGGCACAGGGCGCCCAGAGAAGCTGTGGCTGCTCTTGGATCCCTGGAAGCGTCTAAGGCCTGCTTGGACAGGGCTTGGAGCAACCTGGGATGGTGGAAGGTGTCCCTGCCCGTGGCAGGGTGTGGTACGAAATAAGCTTTAAATTCCCTCCCAAGCCCAGCCATGCGGACTCGTTGCCCAGAAATAGCGGATGAAATCCTCGACTCCGGTCAAGCACGGGAAGGGCCCGTCCCTGCCCTGCCCGGTGCTCCGTGCACAGCCCTGCGGGCCCAGCCGCCTCTCACACCCGCCCCTGACACCGCCCTGTCCTGGGCGAGGCAGGGCAGCAGAGCCAAGGGCAGCTCCGGGCCCTGTGCCACGGCACTGACAAGATCATGGTTTAAAGAGAAAAAAACAGTAACTGAAAAAAAGCACACCCAAGGCAGGGTTGGGGACTCCCAGTTCCAGCATCCGGGGAATCAAATGGGAAACTTAAAAACATGCATTACCTTTTTCCTTCCCAACCTGCCCTTTCCAGAGGAGCAGCCCAGCTCTCCAGGGCTGAAGCACTGAGGCAGGAGCAAGGGAGAAGAACAGAGGCAACCACAGCCTGGGGACCACCAGCATTTGTGGTCCCAAGCATGTCCCTGAGGGGGCTGCAAAGCAGAATCACAGGGAAGAGTGTCAGCAACAGGGGACAGTTTCCAGAATCACTCAGAAGTAGAAAGGCCCAAATAAACTGACAAGTTAAAAAATATTTATTTAATGTGAGCTTTTGTAATTGACAAATACACAAGTCCCAGAAGGTTCAGCAGCAGCAAATGAAACAAAAATTTAATAAACGATGATTCCATCTTGGGGAAATTCATCCAGTAATTGCATTTCCCAGTTACAATATGGAATACGAAGGCTGAAGGAAGCTCCTGAATTTGGGTTTGGGCAGTGCCATCATACCCAGCTTCCCAGCAGCTCCCTGTGTGCCACCACTGTCCCGGGATACAGAGCTGGCACTGGAGGAAGCTGGAGCCTTTGAGCTTGGCAGCTTCTTGGTCCTTCTGTACCTGCTGTAGCCACTGCAAAAATCAGAGAGAAGGTGCATGTGAGACACCTGTGTCACCTGCCCTGTCCCCTGCACCAGCCTGCCCTCACACGGGCACGACCACTGCATTTTCTAGAGGACTACACACTCATTTTGTAATTTTTTTTTTTTTTTTTTTAAACACACATGGCTGCAAAACTGCCTCTGAAATGCAAACAGTACAGCTGTTGCTCTGGGATGTACCCAAGGGTGAGCAGCAACAGCAAGTGACACTTCAGAGGAAGCAGCAGTTAACAACAGATATTCCAGTAGATGGCAAAGTGCCAAGGGTGAGACAAAATGTGCTGAGCTGGGTAAAGCCATCTGCTACAAAAACCAAGGAGTAGAATGATGAAAAATGGGGGCAGGGAAGGAGAATTCCTTGGGAAGTGGCAGATCTGCCCTAGAAGCTCAAGACCAACCAACAGCAGATGCAGGTGTTGCCTTGCATGATACAATCAGAAGGAGAATCTGAATTCACAAGGGGATGAAGTTCAAAGATTCCATCAAATGTTCAAAGTTTTAGGACCTCTTTACAATTTCAAGCAAGGAACCTGGTCAGCCTGCTAATGCTGGCTATGGCAGAACACTGAAATTTAGTGTCCCTGCTTAGCTTGTGGCAGTCAAGTGTGAGGACAGCTGTTAAATATCCTTCCTCACCAGCTTTTTAAACCAAACATGCGGAAAAGCACAGCAGAGCAGTTCTTACCAGGCACACAGATAATTTTAACACCATTAATTAAGCCCATACTCAAGAAACTGCAGTGGGATAACTGCAGTTCCTCAAGTTATGTTATGCTGATGAGGGCAAAGAGAAGTGACAAGTGACTGCAGGCACATACCCTCTGGGGTGGAACTGCTGGCTGCCACCAGAACTCGTCTTTTTCCTCTTGGAATCCCTGGAGTTCGGCGGCCGTTTCCTTTTCCTCCTTTGGTTTGTGTTATTGCCAAAATAGCTGGAGGTTGTACCTGCATCCTCTGCTTCTCCATCGCTCCCCAGGGAGCCAGTGCTCCCTGTGGCTGTGTCCGCACCTGGGCAGGCAGCATCTTCTACACACAGGCAGGGAGGTAAAGCTAACTCAGTCAGGGTGCCACCTGGGCCAGTCAGTCACCAGAACACACTGATGGGATCAAAACACCTGTCCTGGCTGTTCCTCACCTCCTCTGCATTGCCCTATCCCCAGTCTTTTGGAAACACCGAATTTAGCTAGTGGGAAGGTAGCAAAGACTGTGGTATGTTCTGAAGGTGATTGCTCCCTTTTGGAATTATTAAACAGTAAGAATTAGTTATTTGTGATTAACACAATGTAACTTTTGAATCAAACATCTGCTAGAGGAGGAGAGAACTGCACTGAACAGGAAGTACAGGTTGAGGTACAAAGCACACCTGGAATGGAGCATTCTGAGTACTTATCCATCACTTTAATTATTTCTGCACCATATTTCTCCAGTTTGTCTTCTGTGACACCGTCGATCTGCAGCAAAACCTCCACATCTGAGGACAAGGTTTCTGTGACACAACAAAAGTACCCCTCAGACATGTCATACAACTTTTTATCAAGATACCCTGAAGGAAATTAATTCCTTTCCATGCCCCTCTATGCAGAAGCCCCAAAGGACTTCTGAGAAACCTGACCTTACCTGCTATTTTCTTTAGGGTGGAAGTACTGAAAATATTGAAGTAATGCACATCAAAGACTTTGCCCAGCGTTTTGCACGTGTCTGTAAGTTCACTGAGGCACTGTTTAACCACCTCTTCCCGCTGGGACATCTTTGTCATGGAAGCCCTCTGCCTTCTGATGGCACTGGCACTCTCTGTCTCGTGGAACTCCACCTGTTAAAACGAGCCATCTGTAACTCCTGCCAGGTAGTCCCTGCACACCTTGACTGATAACACAGGAACACAGCACAGGAAACAAAGTATACTTCGATGGACCAAAAAAAAAGCTGTTTACCCAGTATACATTTTCAAAAAGGATTTTTTACAGGCTGCTCAACCACCCCCAAGTTTCTTCTACAAAGAGCTGTCAGAGTTTAGAGAGAGGGAAAACCTCCTGAGAGCCCAGTTCCCAGCTGGCTTCAAACAGAGGTCACTGGCGTAATGCTGAGGGCTCTGCCCTGCTCCAAACACAGCACTAATGCAGAGGAGGTGTAGCCTCAAGAAACCTGGGACTGTTCCATGACCTTCATGAAGTCATCTTCCATGCCACCAATGACTAGGAAAATATAATAGAGTAGAATATGAAGAAGGGAGTGCTGGTCCTTCTTCCCTTCTTAACCATCTTTCTGTGGGTGTAAGAACTCTCTTCGACTGTCCAGCAGGAATCAGATGGGTGGGGGAGAAGATTTAAACCTCTCCAAGCCTCTCAAACTCACTTTTTGCCCCACAACAGTATTACTGGAATACAGGACTAGGAATCACATGTGCTGGGATTCTGTTCCTTGTATCTACTAGACGTTAGTTCAGCTGGAGGCAAACTGAGTTTTCACAGCTACCCGAGGGGATATGCTACAGGAAAACTGCAGCACCTTCCTTAAAACAATGCCTTCAAGAAACGAAATAGTTACACACCTGTAGTGACCCATCGAGCACAGCCTGAGCTCTCTCTCCCAGAATGACATATGCCACTGCCTGGTCATTAGCTGTGATGTACAAATCCTCATCCAGGATCTTGTCCAGGACCAGTTTTCTAAACAGCCTTTCAGCATTGTGCCTGGAATAGGCAGCCCCCTTCCCAAATATTCCAGACTGAATCTTGGCACTCGTTGAACCTGTGCAACAGAAAGCATAGGTTTCATGAGCCCCTGATCACAAAGCCCATGTACATGTGGATGCACAGACCTGTGGGAGATTCCCAAGGCAGTCTACTCACATTCAAAAAAGCCTTTGAACATTGGAAAACCAGTACTATCACTATAGCAACCTGAAATGGGTTAAATCTTTAGTTTCATTTACTTTGGATCACTTACCACCAAGTGATTCTTGGGAAGATTAATTTTGCAAAATACACGTTCTTTTATATGCCTGCTGGCATTGCACAACACTCTTGATTCCTGGTCAGGGATTTGTGCACCATCTTATTCAGGAGTTTCTGGGAGAACAGACTCACCTAAGAAAATGTCCACCATCATGTTCAGGGTGTACCTGCCAGAGCCTGGATTCCTCTTCCCATTCATCCGCCCCACTTGCCCGCAGTGCTCTCGTACAAACCGCACAATGTTCTTCACATCCTCGGTCACATCCCTTGATTTATAATCCTGTTAAATCAGACTTGATTAGGACACGCCATTATGTGTTTCTGCCCTAATCCAAGTTGTTACTGACAACCTCAGTTTTCATTATTGAGCTTTTCTCAGCTGTGAATTGAGTTTGTTTCAAATAAAGAAACAGTGATTTTCTAGTTAGTAACCTACAGTGATACAGTCACAGGGATTCTGGATGTGATAATACAAAACCAGTCCAACTGATTGTATATAATCTCCATGGAGTTATTTGTGCAGAGTGAGGTGCAAGATTGCTGGGTAAATACTGGGAATCAAGGTAAATCATTTGGAAAGCATTCTTGCAATTATCCTGCCGTGCTCTAGAATTTACACTTCCAAAATGCAATTAAAATGAGACTGAATATACATTATCCTGGTCAAATTTGGTTCCAATCAGTTTTATAAGGGAAAGCTTTGGACACAGAGCTGAGAAGCAATATCCACAGGTACAAAACTAATCAGGATCCCTTCCCTGCCTGCCTCCACAGCTGCCTTCCCCTTCTGCTCCTGCCACTAAGTTTGCATAACCCCAAATGTTTGGGGCACCTTCAGCACAAGCATGACATAATATGGCCCTCATACTGCTCTGAAACATGAGGACAGGAACTGAAGGGATTTCCCATAGCCATTGCAGTGGATCTGATATTAGCTCCTGCCTCCCACAGGGAACACTCTTATGCCTCTGACAGGAACAGGAGCATCATAAGTCCATGGTTAAACCCTGAAAATAACTGGAAGCATCGCAAAAATAAAGGACTTTTATTCCTTTTCTCCACTTGCCTTCCCAAAGTTCATGTAACCACTTTTTGATGCACCTAAATACAAAATCAGTTTAACACCACTGAAAATAAAACCTGTGGGGTTTACCTTCTTTCTACTGCAGTTATCACAAATCACTTCTGGGTGATCTTTGCAGAAGGTGGGGTTGAAGTTGGTTTCCCCGAAATAGGCGAGCAGCTGGACGCGGCGGCACTCGACCACGTTCTCACAGTAGTGCACCATGCTGTACAGGTTGTTGAAGTGGGTCTGCCTCGTGTGGCTGTTCCCATCCTTCTCCACTGAAACACAGCAAATTCAGGAATGGTGTTTGTTAAAGCTGCACCTCTGTGTTTTCATGGGCTCTCAGCCAAAACTCAGTATTGGCTTTGCTTAAAAAAAGTGAGTGGGTTAGTACAGAACTGATGTAGGACAGATTTTATCTCTGAATTTTTAGAGAATGGAGAAGGGAAATAAGCCTAGAATGACAAAAGTCAAGAGAAGGGTATGTGTGACAGGATGAGAGGAAGTGGCCTCAAGTTATGTCAGGAGAGATTTAGATTAGATATCAAGAACAGTTTCTCCATAGAAAGGGTAGCAAAGCTGTGGCACAGAATGCTCTGAACAGAGTCATCATCCTTGGAAGTGCTCAAAAGGTGTGAATGTGGCACTTGAGGACATGTTTTAGCAGTGAACAGTGGCATGGAGTTGGTCTGACAGTTGGGCTTGATGATGCTAAAGGTTTTCCCAACCTTAACAATTTCATGATTCTATGAAGCAAAGTGGTTTTGACTAAAATGAAATCCAAGTGACAAAAATCCTGCTCCTGACACCTGACTGAAAACCATCCAGGTAAGGATTCAGAGTTCTCTCCTCCTTGCAATACTGAACTATCCACGGCACTTGTAAAAGAGAAATAACGCAGGCTAATGAGACCAGTGAAAATGTGACTGCTCTAATGTCATCTCCAAGTTCCCAGAGGAGAACTCACTTAGAATGAGCCTTCTCAGCCTGGTCACATCACTGTAGCTGTAGAAGAGCAGGCAGTGAGACACCTCTCCATCCCTCCCAGCTCTGCCAGACTCCTGGTAGTAACCTTCTATGGATTTGGGAAGGGACGCGTGGATCACGTAGCGCACATCGGGTTTGTCAATGCCCATTCCAAAGGCAACTGTTGCACATATCACCTGGGAAGGAGATTATAATGTTCTAGACATACATTATGGAAATTACTCCTGCAACACTGCATGGAAGGAAGACAAGTGACCTGGATTAGGAAACCTGGAGAATGTCAGTTTTAACAGTGCAGAACAAGTACAAAACAGCAACACCCCCCCTCCTGTCAAAGGACAGGACAGTTCAGACACAGGAAAAACCCCAAATTCCAGTCCCTGCATAGCAGTGTGCCAGGCTATTTCTGAAGCCCTGCATTGCTCAGGTCCTCCCTGCTGGAGTAGCACACCTTGGTGCAGTGCTACAACCTTTTATGCACAAAATTCCCAGTGAAAGGTGGCTGCTGTGCCCCAGCAGGTCTGTTGGGAGCAGTTATTCAATACTGCAGACATTTGGTAATAACACTGTACAACTTCCCTTCCGTTTCCCAGGCCAAGAGGGATAAAAGTGCCCAAATTTTCTTCCCAGTTTTTCTTCACCTGACATCCTTCCTGATTAACCCACTTCTGCTGCACGAGATCCCTGTTGGAATCGGTGAGGCCAGCGTGGTAGGCCAGGGCAGCCAGCCCCTCCTTCTGCAGGGTGGCTGCTGTGGTGTCACATTCGTGCCGGGAAAGGCAATAGATTATCCCAGAGTCATCTGCAAATAGATAGAAAAAGAAATTTGAGCTACAATACAGTTTTATTCTCTTCCCCTGCTCAAGAGTCAAACCTGCCAAGCAGATACCTCTCCCCATTGGAATAAAGATAAGAGTAAAGAGATATAACTGCTTCACTATAGAACTTATTTTATTAGTATCAGATAGTCTTGATAGTTTTTCCTACCCAGTCTTTAGGGGATTTTGCTGAGGTGGAATAAAGAAATGTTTTCCTCATCAGTATTGTGCAATCTCAGGATTTAGAATACATGAACAAAACCTATATAATTCAAGAGTTAGAGCAGTTCAGACAATGCTCTCTGAGGGTACAATACAGGAGAAGCTCTGAGGGAGCTTGGTGTAATACAGTTCCAGCAGCAGGAGCTGCAGGACTCCAAGGTGAGCCTAGAAAGATGGAAATCTCTGAAGACAGCTTGAAGAGGAACTGCAAATAAGCAGACCAATACAATCAAGCATTTAAGAATTTGAGTGACCTCCATGCTCTGAAGATATGATGCTAAAAGCTCTGGCAGGCTCCAGAAATGTTATTCAAGAGCATCACCATCATTTACTTTTCCATCTTACCTTAAATTCTCAACTTTGAAATGCACATAAACCTGATTCCCATTTTCAATAACATCACTTTACCTCCATCCTGCTTTTCTGGTAAATATATCATTACTACAGCATCATAAAAGCTTTATAGTGCCTTGAGAAGTGGTTCATGAAAAGGCCTGTGGGCACTGTGCTGCTCAGTACTCACGGGGGTGATATTTTTTAATCCATTCCAAGCAATCCATCGCCACCTTCTTTGGCTTCTTGGGCAACACATCATATTTCAAGTTATGCCTGTTGAAGCTCATTGTAAACCTGAAATGTGACAGTTCATGGTGCTCATCAGCCTTATAGGTACAGTTGTGTTAAACAGCTTCCTTCATCATGCAAGGAAGGGCTTGGCAAGTTTTTATTTCTTACGTTAATATTTTGCATCTACCTCCTATTAAACTCCATGCATGCATTTCATTTCATCAGACACAGCTTACAAAAGCATTTCAGATTACAAAAATTACAAATTACAAAAGCATTTTTACTTTGCTATGTTTTCCACTCAAATCTTCTGTGGCACAGGCAAATAGTTTCAGAAACCTGCTGAGCAACTCACACTTGTGGTTTCAGCATCTCGAGCTGATTCTGGATGTCCTTCTGCACGCGGGGGTTGGCAGTGGCAGTGAGGGCCATCATGGGCACAGAGCGGAACTTCTTGCGGAGCATGTTCAGGCGCTTGTAGTCTTGTCGGAAGTCATGGCCCCACTGGTTGAAAAACAAAATGCAAGTGTAACAGAGTAAAATGCTCCAGTTGAGTTTTTTGGCATTCCTAAAGACAAGTGGAGGTTTTACCTGGCTGACACAGTGAGCCTCGTCAATGACAAAACGTGCCAAGAGTTTCCTGTCGTAGAGGTTCTCCAGGGCGGACATCAATCGGCTGCTGGCACACACCTGGGGCACACAAACAGTGGCAATGGAAAGCAAAACACCTGGGCTAAAAGTGTCAGCTGGCCTGGCTGAGAATACAGAAACGCCTGTCCTACGCTGCAGAATTAACCTGCACTGTGCAGGCGAACCTTCAAGGCATGGAGGTGATGCTGGTCAGCTGCGTTTTAACCAAGCAGCTCTGTGGGATTCCCACAAGGTTCTGGGATCACCCATCCCGAGGCCCCTCACTCTGAGGAAATTTCGGTAAATTTAAATAACTTACATTAGGAAACACAGAGAAAAACAATGCTGAAGAGAGAAACACAAGCAGCACACTAACCAGCCCCCTCTTACAAAGCTCTTGTGCAATAACATATTTTTAAGGCAGCATATAATGCAGCCCAAGGTAAGTTGGGTTCATCACCCTGACAGTGCTGTATTTTTCCTGTGTTACCCTATTCAGAGCAGTCTGGATTTAGTAGCTACTGGACAGTGATTAACACTAATATGTAGCACGACAGATTGAAATAGGGGGGCATGGGAGTTTGTTTTAAGAATTTACATTTTACAGACATACTCAGTTCTTATTCTTGGCTAATTACTGATTGAAATTAGCTACATCCGTATAGATTCTTAATGAATTACCTAAAACCTGTCTAACAATTCTTTCCCCAGAAGCCTACTCTGAGTGCAGTCTTCTATAGCACCTCACAGCAATCCCCCTCTTGTAGCCCCTATGGTTTTACAACTGAAGATGAAGTACAGACCTTCTCAGGGGTGACATACAGCAGCTTTATGACAGGGTCTTTCTTTGACAACTGCATGTATATTTTTGAGGCATCAGCATCTGTTCTGTCACCAGTCAGGTATGTTGCAGCAATCTATATTAAAAATACACAAATATATATGTTGACAGTGTGGCCTTACCTCTCATTACAAACCAGTTTCTAAGCAGTCAGCCTTGGGAACACACATCTGAGCACCCTGGGCTAGGGGAAGGTGTCCCTGCCTGTGGCAAGGGGTAAAACAGGATGAACTTTAAGATTCCTTCCAATCCAATCCATTCTGGAACCCTGTGATCTCCTGCACCTTCATTTCTGCTCTGTGTATCATGCTTCCAAAGATGTTTAGCACCTCCAGAACCCCCTTAACTCAGGAACTATTAGTGCTCATTCCTGCTGCAGTCAGGCTGCTCCTGGGTAGGTGAGTAATTACAATCCTCAGTATCTGCTCTGGAAAACACAGCTCTAACACCCAACACAGGAGCAGCAATAAATACAGCCGTCACACTGCCAGGATGTTTGAGTTCATCCAATTTAGTTCTTCCCAGGCAACTTTCTGTGCCATTCACAGTGTCCATCTAATCAATTTATGCAGTTTATATTTGAGAGACACAAGATTTGCTGTAAAATTTCAGATTTCTAATCCAGTTACCTGCAGTTTTACTCAATAAAGCTGCTGGAACTTACATCTAAAGTCTTAAGCTTCTGAACCTGATCGATGATCAGTGACCTCAGTGGAGAAATAACAATAGTGACCCCGGCAGAGACACAGGCTGGTAACTGGTAGCACAAGCTTTTCCCACCTCCTGTGAGGATGAGACAGAACACAGCAAGTGTCAGATATCAAGAGAAAAGGGATGGAGACCTATTCCTTATTTCCCATTTTACAGCACTTCTGGAAACAATGAATTTCTACCAATGCCTGCCACAAAGTGACACCTGTAGGATTAGAAAGAGTTACTGTGTGAATTATTAAGGAAGGCAGAAATTCAATCCCCTCACTCAAAATACCCCAAATGCAACAACACTCCTGAAATCCTGCAGCCACAGAATTCCAGCAGCACAAAGGCACAGGGGAAGAGCAAAGCTTGCCCCAAAGCTTGCAAAAGGAGCTGCAGGTCTGTAGCCTGTGCTGCGGGGACACGTACCTGTGGGCATGAGGATGAAACAATCCTCCCCCAGCAGAGCAGCATTGATGGCCTCCAGCTGGTTTGTCCGGAAACAGTGCAATCCAAACTTCTTGTGAAATATATTCATCATTTTTTCAGAATGGGGAAATTTCATACCCCTGAAACGCTCCAGTGCAGGGTTATGAACCACTGGATCTGGGAGCCAAAAATATGTTATTAGAGTAAGTTATGACATGAAGTTATGGAAGGAATTCTTCCCTGTGAGGGTGGTGAGGCCCTAGTACAGGTTGCCCAGAGAAGCTGTGGCTGCTGCTGGACCCCTGCATGTGTCCAAGGCCAGGCTGGATGGGACTTGGAGCAACCTGGGATAGCGGAAGTTGTTCCTGACATGGCAGGGGGTGGGATGAGATGGTTTTTAAGATCTCTTCCACCCCAAACCATTCTGTGACTCTGATTTTCACCTCCCCTTTCGCCAGCCTGTCCCTTCATTAACCTGAAATGACACTGACCAGCCCTGGGCCCCAGGGGGATTGAGTTTGCTTCCACAAACCCATTTTGGAACATTATGCAGCGAAAACCATTGTACAGCCCTGAATCAAAAACTGCAGAATCATTATTTAACTAAAACACAGAAACACCCTCTTTTCCAGTTTTAGCAGCTTCATCTTCCAGCAGCCTGAGACCTGCACAGGAAGGGAATATTCTAGTTCAGCATCATTTGGAGGAAAAAAAGTTCCAAGATGACTTTGCATAAAAGGAACCAAAAGAAACTTCCACAGAAACAAAAGGCGTTGATGTGATCTACAGTAAACTTGGTCTTAGGTTTAAAAATAAATAAATAAGAATTTAAAAATTGAAAAACCCAATGATCCTCATGAGTATAATTTACCTGGATGGTTCTTTGTTGTCATGAGGAAGCCTGGCTTTGGAGCAGCAGGATTAGATCCCACAGCTGACCCTTTGGCTCTGGACATAATCTTGGACAAGAGGGATGTGGCAGGTGGCCCTTCCCTGACAGGCCGACACAAGGGCGTCAATGGTGCCTCAGGTGCTGAAACAGCCACCGAGCTCTCCCAGTCCTCATCAAAGTCATCAATGTCAAAGTGATCCAGGTCAAAGTCGAGATCATTTGTACCCAAGCTGTTCCCTTCAGAACTGGCAGTGGGAGCTGTGCTCCGAGCCTTCAGGGCTGTGCTGGTCAGAGGCTGGTTCCCATTCCTCGTTCCCGGACTTTTGTCCCAGCTACTGTCACAGGACTGGAGGCTGAGCCTGAGGGAACCTCCCTCCCTGCCACTTCCCTTGGGAGCAGGCAGCTCTGCAGTTCCTGGGCAGGAGATCTCCTCAGCACTTGGCTTTGAAGCACAAGAGGTGTCCAATGTTTGATTTGTTTTGGAAGAAAAGCTGCTAGAATGAACAGAAAGCACCGATGGGAGGTTTGTGGATTTGGGGGAGTTTCTGTCAGAACTGACGTTCCAGCTTGGGCCAGAACCTGGACCAGCACCAGGACAAACACGAGGGCCCTGCTCCATGGGAGATTTCCAGCTTCTAGGAAAAGTGATGTTTATGCCATTTTGGTTCAAACTGACAGAATTGGCCAGCAATTTTCTCCTGGGAGAGATGACAAGCGAAGGAAGAAGGAAAAAAATATATATGTAGTCACAAGCAATGATTTACCAAGTTCTACAACATTAATTAAACAGTTTTGTCTCACTGCTTTTAAACATATTAACATATGGTGGTTCCATCATGTTCTGAGTCACCATGTTTGAAAATGATTTCAAACAAATCAAGGGGAGAATACCACCAGAAGAAACTAATGACAAAATTGTGACATTATCTCTACAGACATAAAATAAAAGAATTCCTAAAAGCAAGGAACAGATCCAGGCAAGGTAGAACATAATAAATAAATCCTTAGAGGTAAAACCTGAAGTTAAAAGTATGCCTGAACGAAATGATGCTTTTAGGTACTTTCTAAAGACTATGTCTGACTACAGCAATGAGAAATAAAAGTTGTTGTACTGAGAACATTCACAGAAGCTCACAGTCTCAGTCCAGTAAAAACCTAACCAAAATCCCAAATCCCAATACTTTTGTCCACGTATTGTGCCATCAGATGACGCAGGAGACAAAGCAGCAGGGTTGTGGTAGCAATAATTCCATGGGAAGATGACAAGCTCAGGGATATTAGGAGGAATCACCATCCCTGCTGTCAGCGAGAGGGGAGGCAATACCAGCTGAATGCCTGGGACACAAGAACTGAGAAGGACACCTGGTAGGTCACACCACACCACATCACATCACCTGTTTCTCCAGAAACACCTGGTGCCAGGCACCTCCTCAGATGGCTGTGGCACTGTGGCACTTCCATCTGGCACAACACAGGGACCACTAACACTTGCAGCAGTTTGGGATACTCTATCCCTTCCCTCAGTCAGTAATTTCAAGCTTTTTAAAGCCCCTCCTGCCTCGTTCTCCAGTGTGCTGGGGACACCTGCAGGCAGCTCCCTGCTGCACACAGAGTTCTTCCAGCCTACCTGAGATCCCTGTGCTGGAGCAGGGCTCTGGCACAGCCCAGGGCTTGCAGCTCCTGCAGGGGGATGGCATCCACCAGCTCACAAATGGCCTCCATGACTCCGTACAGCTGCCGGGCCACGGGCACAGCCTCACCTGGCACAGAGAGTGAGTTCAGAGTCATTTTCATTACAGTAGGTGTCAAGAGGATACCACTCTCACAGAGGAGAGTATATGGCAGTAGATCAGTCTAAACAATTTACTTCCAATATATTTTTAGTCCATTTTCATAAAGAAACTGTTTCTGTGTGCAGGAACTCAACAAATCCACATATTTTTGCCCTCATCTTTTATCATCTGTCTATAATCCAACTATTTATGCCAGTTCTCCATCTATAGATGTTAATTCCCCATCTGTTAGTTAATGTTCTTGGATTACACAGGATAATAAATAGTTGCAAACTATCCCCAAAATCAGAGGTATGAAATTCCAAAACATTTTGTGTACCTGAATCGCCTGCACTGGGATCACCTCCAGGATGTGTTGTGGGAACCTTCTCCTGCCTGGCCTCGGAGCTGCCAGCTGTGCATTTTCCACCAGCGGGAGAGTCTCTCAAAATACTGCTAACACCAAAAGAAAAAGCCATTAAAATACAGATATCTGTAAATTGAGGGATTTCCATAGAATAACAGGATATAAGATGTGTGTAAAAGATAAATTCCTGAAGGCCCAGGTAGAACCCAAGAGCTGACCAGTCATCCTCGGTACCAACGCGTAGAATCTTGCCCCAGAAATTTTCTCCCATCCCACTACAAAAGTAACTCTGCTTTTTTTCTGAAGTGAATGCCACCTAAAACATCTGCCATAAAATTAGTATTTGATAAAAGATTAATTGCAGCTGCCAACCCTTAACCTGCCGGGCAGCAAAGAGACACAAACTCAATCTGTATCTTTTCAACAAGCAGGAGTTTTGGGTCTTTTCTGGTACTTTTCTAATCATGCAACAGACAGACGGTTCTAGCAGGGAACTCTGATTACCTGACACTTTGTACAGAAGGGGAGAAGGGAGGCAGCTCCTCCTCAGGGGAGGGAGGGATGACGTCCAGGTCATCCTCCTCGAGCTCGGCACAGATGACCTCATCCAGGGTTGAGGGGCTGTTCCCAAACACCTGTGGCTCCTGACCCCGACCTCCTTCAGCAGCAGCAGCTGCAAGAGAAGTGGATTAATATTGCTGGGTAACACTGTACACTCAGCCTGCCACAAACAGAGGAGGGGAAAAATTAGCAGGCAGATATCTAAACCCTCATCTGATACAGTTTCTGTCTTTTAAAGGATAAAACTTACTGCTCCCTTTTCTCCTTCATTAAAAACAGACAGACAAATCCTCACAAACCCTCATTCAAGTGGGAAAGTGATACAAAAGCTAAACCTACAGTCACCTGTCCCTGGCAGAAGTGAAACACTGAAGAGGTCAATTTTTCTGCAATAGTTTTCTATAAAAAGTATTTTTATAAAAACTTTTTTCTATAAAAAGCTCCTATTATATTAAATCCTAGCTTTAAAAGAGTGCAGACTCATCAGCTGGCACATTGGAAGGTAAATGTACATGCACTGTGTCTAAAAACCTACAAAGAAAGGTCAATACCATTAACTTATTAATTTCACAGAGAAATGAAAAGACAACAAAGTATTAAGAACAGAAATACAGTTCACAAATCTTTTCACCATTCAATGTAAGGGAAACATCCCAGGACACTCTTTGATGTGATCAGTTGTGTAAACATGTTAATTTCCTTAATAAAGGTCTAAACACGGCAGGTAAGGAATCTAAAACAGAGCAGTTCTGTGGGACAGAGCTGCCAAAGCAATGACAGGCAGGAATTTTGTGATCATAATTGAAGGTTGGAATTATTTTGTGGTGTTTATTATGTTTGTGTTAAAAATACAGAGAGAACACTTTTGCTGGTTTAATATTTCATTTAGGTATAAGATGACTTTATGTCTCTCCTGTATGAATTTTTTAAGTGTTTTTCTCTCTGTAACATCCCTATTGAACATTTCAGAAATGCCATGTGGGAAGTCTTGTAACTCCAGTACTCCTGCACTAGCAGAACGCCGCACTGCTTCCAGGCTGGGGGTACCCAAACCGAAATGCAGGAACCTAAACGAAATCCAGGGCTGCTTGTCAGTCACGAGCACGCAGCTCCCTCTGACTCCTGACCAGCCACACCAAGCCCTCTGGATGCAAACACAGATTTCCTTCCAGCTCAGTGACACCTTCAAACACCCTCTACCTGGGCGAGCCCCTGCCCTGTCCGCATGCAGAAGGGGGTCAGCAGGTGACTCCTGCCAAAGGCCGTCCCCCGCAGCCGGGCTCCCGCTGCAGGGAGCCAAGTCCTCGAGGCAGATTACAGACTCCTGTGAGCAGGGTCGATGCTCGGACTCGGCGCGGCTGCCGGGCCCCGCGTTCTCCCCCGCGCTCCCGGGAGCGCCGGGCGAGGCCGGCCGGGGGCTCGGCCGCGGGGGATCCTTGCGGGGGGCTCGCAGCCCCTTGGGGGACACGACGGGCGGCCGAGAGAACTTCTTTTCGATTCCCGACAGGTCAAAGTCGTCGATATCATCCCACTCATGGCCGGTGATGCTAAAGGGGCCAGCAGCAGAACCGGGACCGGCCTTCCCGGCGGGAACAGCGCTCCCCGCCCTCGCCCCGGGGGGAACCGCGGGGCCCTTGGACGCCTCGGGAGCCGCGGCGGGGGCCCGGGGGGCACAGGCCAGCTGGGGGCCGGGGCTGCGGGAGGCAACAGAGCTCCACGCCGGCGCTTTTCTGTCCGGCGGGGCCGAGGCGGGCAGAGCCAGGGAGGTGTTCACGTCCTTGTCTCTCAGCACCGAGGCGACGGCGAGGCCCCGAGGCGCCTTCTTGAAGGTGAAGCCCCTGCAACGAGACGAACCCCCGTCACTTCCCGGCCGCTGCAGCCGCCCTGCCCCGCTCCCCACCCCCGGTACTCACGGCGGGCGGTCCCGCGGCGGTGCCGGGGCGCGGAGGGCCCCGCGGGCCGAGTGCCGCTGCAGCTGCTCCCGCAGGTTGTTCTGCGGCACCGCCGCCATCGCGGGGCCGCCCCGCCGCCAGGGGGCGCTCAGCGCGCGGGCCGCCTCCCGCCCGCGCCGCGAGCGCTTTGCATTCGGCGCCAAAACGGCCCCCGCCCCACCATTGGATGGGGGCGGGAGGACGGAAATGACGTAAGGGGCGGACACCACGGCGGGGGAAGGCGCGCGACCCCGCCCTTTCCCGGAAATGGCGGCACCGCCCTCAGGCCGGGCAGGGGCGGAGAGGCCGCAGCCCCCGCCCCGCCTTGACCCCGCTCCGCTCCAAAGCTCCCCTCCAAAGCTCCCGAGAAGCAGGGGATGCTTCCCAGCGTCTTGGGGTACGCCGGAACCCCTCAGCCTCCCCCCCCCGCTTCCCGCTCAGAGCTCACAGCACAGCGCTCCGGTGACGAGGCAGCTTTATTGTCGGTGGCAGATTTCAGCGTGAAATAACACAGACGTGCCCCTTCTCACACCCGGTTTCGTTTCCCCGGCGCCTGTTCCGGATCGACACCGAAGTTCCCGCGTCTTCACTGATGGGTTAAAGAAAAATCACCCGTTTCTTCTCTGAGCATTAAAATACCCTATTTTTTAATACAAAAAAATAGCAGACATTTCATGAAAATAGGTAAAAGTGTACAAATCACAGCATTCACTCATCATTCCTTCAGAGAACAGGGAAATTGCCTTCGAAGAAAATTTTAAAACCGCTAAAATTTACACCTGGTGATCGCGAAAAAGCCACCTGAAGGACGGGGGGAGCTCTGTGTGCCCTAAATCCATACTTGTGTGGTTTCTCAGCACCCAAGTGGCCCTGCTGCCCCTCCAGGTGTCGCGGGCCGGGGCAGGTGGATGGAGGCACAGCTGGGCACACAGGCTGGCAGCAGGAGGAGGGAACCTGGCACCGGAGCATGCGTGGGCTTGGCTGAAGAGAGGAGGAACAGCTCTTGCTGCTGCAGGAGGCGTGTGCAAGCCAAGGAACCTGCCTGCAGGTAACACCTTTCAGCAGGCGGGTGCTGCTCCTTGTTCTCCCTTTCGTCATTTCAGCACTCGGAAACTGGAACACCGTCAGTCATCCCAGCCCTGTCCCCCGGCCCCAGCCTGCGCTGCCCTCCTACACCTGAGGAATGGGGTAAGAGGCACAAGCAGCGAGACCACACATGTTCTTGCCTCGTTCAATAAGGAAATACCTAAAAAAAAAGAGAGAAACGGGTGTGAGTGAAGTGTTCCCTCCTCTGGCAGAGCCAGCATAGCAGGTAAGGGTGGCACAGGGAGCTCAGAGAAGCTGTGGCTGCCCCATCCCTGGAGTGTTCAAGGCCAGGCTGGACGGGGCTCAGAGCACCCTGGGATAGTGGAAGGTGTGCCTGCCCACGGCAGGGGGTGGAACAGAATGGGCTTTAAGGTGCCTTCCAACTCAGACCAGTCTGGGATTCTGTGAAGGTGACTGCTCTCTATGTGCCAGCCCCTTCCTCATCCCAGCACAAGGAGCAGACACCTGTGACAGGGAGGAACTGTCCACAGCTCTCCAGGCAATGCCATTCCCTTCCCCTTTACACCCTGCCCTAGCAGAATTAGCACCTGACTCCCAAGAATTTCACCTGCAGCTGGAAACACTTGTGAAGCTGGAACCTGGCTCCTGGCACAACCTGTTCTCCCCTGGCCATGTGACCAGGAGAGATGAGCCAGGTGAACCGGCAGCTCTGGACAGGCTGGCTGAGCCCTAGGGACCACAGCAGCTCCACTGATCCAAGGTTCTGCTTGACCAGTCACCCCAGGACTGGCTTTGTGTGCCATGTCACCACCCAGACTGGGATGAGTCTCCTTGCGTCTTTCCAGGTACTGAATTTCAGCTGGAAAGCATAAGGGTGGCCTGGGGCCGAGGGTGGGTGGAATCCCAGCACGTGGTGTCTTTCACCAGGTACAGGCAGAGCACGGTGGGCACCAGGACCCCCTTACCCCTCCATGCCCCACAGCCTGCCCCAGGAGTTCTTGACGATCCAGTAAGGAGTCCCGTTCTCCTCTCCATAGCCCACGGCCAGGACGGCGTGGTTCACCTTGTCAGGGGTGTGCTCGCAGCGTGGGCTGCAGGGAAAATAACACAGATGTGTTGTGTGAAAAGCAGCCTGTAATTAGTCAGGGATTAGTCAAGCCAGCAGTCTTGACTGCGCTCTGCAAACAGAACGATGGGATGCTCTGAACTCCCAGCTGTGGAGAGTAGGGAGGGAAGCCAAGGAAAGGAGACACTGCTCTGTTTCTGCACTCTGAAATGACCAGCCATATATGGAGCTAGGGAATCCATGGACTTTTGAGCTCCCGGCCCACCAAGACAAACTACAGTGCAAAGGAATTTTCCCAATGGAAACCAGCAGCTCTTAGTGCCTCCCAGTGCTGGTTTGTGCTGCCCTGAAGTTCAAGGGCACTGCTTCATGTTTTGCACAGGACCAACAAGCTCTTGGGTCTAAGTATGTGTTTCCTCTAAATTTTCAGCCTTTAAACTGCACTTGCTGAAAGCTGCTGCCTGTGGCATGAAACCAGACAGCTTATGGTACATGCTCCCACCTCAAGAGCATCTATTTTTAAACATTTTCAAACTGTAGCACAGGAAAAGATCAATAATCTCCACCTCAGATTTTCTTTTTTTTGATCTGTTTAACAGCTGCTCTGGGCTGAAAGCACTGGAGCATCAATTATTTCGTGCATTCTGACTTTAAATACACCTTAGACTGTAAATTCACAGGCTAACTGCTCCTGGCATGTTCCTCAGACCATGTCCCTTGCCCTCACAGCCCACACCTGCCAGAGGCTGGCACTTACCTCTGGTATCACTTTGGTCCAGCAAAGCCACTGGAACCACCACCTGCTCCTTCCCGAGAGCTCCCTGGGGCACATCCCTCAGGCTCAGACTCTCATTTTCCCTGTTCTATGTGACTGAGGGTTCCTTACTCCAAAGTATTTTTCTGTTTCTCCCAACATGCATTTTCCCCCTTGCTGGGCTAACAGCAACTGTCCTGCCACAGTCAGCTCTCATCTTTCCAATGTGTATTGATCAGCCTTTCAAGTGGCTTTTTGCCCTGGCCTTGGAGCTGATACCACACTCGAGACTTGCTGGGTCACTTAATTTCCCAAACTGTTTTTTCTCTCTGCTGTTCCTCCTACCTGTTCAGGAGAGCACCACGTGACAGGACCGAGGTGAGGTGCTGCAGAACCTGCCCTGTGGAGAGCAGCAATGCAGGACCCTGCCCAAAAGCACAACCTGCAGAGGTGCCAGCTCAGGTGTAGGGCAGAGGGCAGCCACACTTCTCACCATCACTCCTCTGAGCTCTGGCACCACAGGAGGTCCCCAAATACCACGGAAAATCCACTTTGGTTGGGGCTTACCCTAAGCAACCAGATGTGTACAGCTGCCACAGCAGGGCTGACCCTGTCACTGTCCCAGCTCAGACACAGATCAGCCCTGGGACAGGCCCTCTCAGCCCTGTGGTGAGCTGCAGAAAGTCTCCCAAGCTCCCAGACTCACTGACCTTCATTCCACCACAATCTGGTCTCCAGGCTGGACAGGTTCCTAGCAAACAGCCCTCCTCCCTGTGCTGCACTCTTCATGCCCTCAGGAACCAGTAAATCAAGGCTCCGTTTACTCATTTTTTTCTGTTTTCACTTAAAAGGAAGTGTGAGAATGCAGTGCAGTGCTCCTGCATCCAGCAGGAGAAACAGGGATGCACATGATTCCAGCCCTACACGTTGCCCTTGTCCTCACCTCACCAAATGAGGTTCACACACTCACTTGGAATACACTCCTTTCCTGTAGAGCATGAAGTTATTCGTCACCTCAAAGGCAAAGCTCACTGGGTTGTGCTTCCCCACAGCTTCCACCATGCTGTCCTCGTCATACTGCAAGAGAGGATCCAGGGTCATCCATCATCTCCTGGCTGTGCTGGGACCCGTCCAGGTCCAGCAGCCAGGACACGGGGGGCTGGATAACCCTGGCTTCCTGCATGTAGACAAAGAATCAAGTGCTGAGTTGTAAGATGAGAACTGAGACTTCCTCCCAGCCTGGAGGTGCATCCACTGTGGGAAGCAGGCAGGAACCCAGTGCCTGTATTTTGGCTCGAGCACATCCTTGGTGCCATCTTCCAAAAGGTGCACAGGAGAGCAGGAGTGTGCACAGCAGCTAGCTCTCTGCCAGGAGCACACAGGCCGCAGCTCCAGCTGCCACGCCCAGCACGCCTTGGGACATCCCAGCACCTTCTTGGCATAGCCCTGGAAGTTTGGAAATGCAGCCCTCGGGGCCTCACCTGAGTGATATTGATAACGTCCTTGACAAAGGCAATGGCCTTCTCGGGCTGGAACTTACAGGTGCCGTTCTGTGGGGACAGAGAGGAGCTGTTGGAGCCTGTGCTGGGCCTTGCTCCACTGCAACGGCCTGGGCTGCGCTGGGAATACCTTGGCCCGGTATGGGTAACTGTCCTCCCCCATGAGCCCTTTGTTGTACAGGATGTACTCGAAGGCTTGGCTTGGCAGGCCCCTGCAAGACAACACAGCTCAGTTAGGATGGTAACAATTCATTAGGATTGATTATGATTAATTAGGATTAGTCATGATGAATTTGGATGGTAACGCTGCAGCTTCTGCAGAGCAAAGCCATCAACATTTCCCCCTCTGCAGACCACTCCCACCAGCCAGGGAGACAGGGAAGGGCAGTGTCTATCCCAGAGCCTCCAGAGGCACAAACTCCAGTCTGTTCCTGCAGCATCTCCCTGCCTGGGATTCCTGGCCTGGCCCACCACGCTGTCTGGCATGGTCAGATCTCATTCTCCAGATGCCAGATCCCTGGAGAAGAACAGCAGGAGACCTGACAGCATGAGGTCACCAAGCACCAGCCTCACATGCTGAAAAGTGTTTTTTGGTGCCCTCTGCCCAGCCTGGGCGGGGGATGATGAGAGACCCATATCTCCAGCAAGCAGCTGCTCCCTTCCCTGGTCACCTTCCAGAGGCACATCTCAGGAGGGAAGAAAGGAGACCATGATCAGGGAGTGCTGATGTGGAAACACCTAAGGAGGAGTCACAAGAAAAACAAAAAGCACCAAGAGTGGCTTTGCTCAGCTGTGAGCATCCCTCTGGGACCGCTGATGTCACAGAAAACAGAAGTTGTCAGAAACCTCTATTCTCTGCCTTCTCTAGCAAAGCCACGAGGAATTGCCCAAAGGGGAAGCTAAGGTTTCTGTGGTGCCATAAGATGCACGTGACCCAGGGGCAGAACAACAGCCAGAATTCCCCTTGCACTCCCAGAGCCCAGACTATGGCTGCCGTGTCAGAAGACATGTGAAAAACGTCTCAGATAAAAACTAACAAATGAGGAACAACAGAGGTTGGGAAATGCTGGAGATTTAGTGAAACATCCTAACTTCTAGGAAGGGTGAAATTAAAATAAGCAACCAAATCCAAAATTGCTTCCCCTGACACATTGTAACCAAGGGAAGACAAATTCCATCATGTGGAAGGATCCTGACACTAGATCTTGAGGAAAGCAGTCAATCACATGATGTAAGATACTCTAATTTTGGTTCTTTCTGACCCTCTCTGACTTACCCACTGCAGCCGTGGTTGTTGAAGGCCTGGGCACAATCTACCAACTGCTGCTCTGCCTGTAGAGAAGGGTTTTGAGTCAGTGATTACGCCACACCTGTGTTCAGAGTAAGTGACACAAAAAGCAACTGCACAGCAGGAACTGAGAGCCTGTCTATCTGTGCACCTGGCTGTAACAACAACCATGATACTGATTTACCCATGCATCTGCCTGTTCACTCTCTGGGAGTCACCTGGAAATGGTTCCAAGTCCCAGGGAGGTGGACAAGGAAGACCTGGAGCCAGCAGCCTGGGATGCCCCGGCTGCCAGAGGCATTCCACCACATTCCTGCCAGGAATCCGTCCCCCCACAGAAGGACTGGCTGAGATTTCAGTCAAAGGTCAGGTTTGTTTTTAACACACCCAACCCTCAGTTATTCTGGTAAGTTGTGTAAGTGGCTACTGTCTTTCTAGTTCTTCGGGAATATAAATCCTCTGGGAGCTGAAAAATCAACATGTCCCAATGTGCTGCCTGCAGTGAGGGGTCCCAAGCTGGCTGGCAAGGCCAGGCACAGCTTCTTTCCCCATGCCTGCTCCCAGCAGTCTCCAGCCCCTCTGGCTTTGTCTTGCTCCAAAAACAGCTCTGCCCAAGCCCAGGAAAATCTCTTACCAGAGAGAGCAGCTTTCCCGTGGCAATGGCAATAGCAGATTCCAAACAGCCTGTGGTGGAAAAGGTCCAGCAGCTCCCACAGGCACCCTACATTAAGAACAGGAGAGGAACTGCTCTGGTACGTGTTGCAGGCTCACCAGACTCCCCAAGCACTGGGGCAGAGGGGTATGGCTGGAGTGCAGAGCCTCCACTCCCCACTGGCAGCTGGGCTTGGCCTTCTGCTCAGCCGCTGCCCAGAGTGCACGGCAGGCACAGAGCGGCTCCGGGGGAGTTCCCCTGTGGTGCAGGCCCCCAGCACTGTTCCTCGACCACAGCCTGAAGCCATCAGCCCCTCTCTGGGCATGTCACACACTTCTCACCTGGTTCTTCACGGGTGTCACAAAATTTCCCTTCTTCCTCCAGTCAATAGAGTCGGGGTATGGCCCAGAGCTGCGCAGGAAGTTCCCCTTGGTGGCTGAGCAGTTCTGCAAGCGAGGCAGGAGGGCTGTGGTGAGCTGCCAGGCCAGTGGCCCAGGACAGCCCCCCTCCCTGGGGTGGAGGGATTGGTGACCAGCCCACACACACTGGCCACTACAGCAGGGAGCTCCGGGGCAGCCCCAGAGGGCACCACCAGCCTGCACCCCTGGCTGCTCAGGGAGCTGACAGCAGAAGTGACAGCTCAGCAGGAGCCAGGGTCAAGGCAGCTGAAAGCCATGAGGGTGGGAAAGAGGGTTCACCTTGCTCTTACCCCGGTGCTGACGGCACAAGATGTGACCTTATCAAAGTGGACTGCAGGCAGCACAGCGAGGGGTGCTGGCCCAGCAGCAGGTGCAGGTCACTGCAGAAGCCCCACACAGGGGTCCACCTGGACCCCCTCCCTCCCTGCCAGCCCGCATTCCCAGCATTTACCTGGGGCTCACTCCACAGGTACAGCTTTTTAAACTCCGCGAAGGTCAGATCTGAGAACTGGTTCAGGCCCACTAGAAGGGGGAGAAAGGGGACACTTTGCTCAGCGAGGCTCGATGCTCAGAGCCAGCACGGGCCGTGGCCAGGCAGGGGCCGGAGCTCATACTCTGGAAGCTGTGGTTGCCAGCATTGTGCTCCTCGACGCGCCGTTTGTTGTCCAGGAAGATGCGCAGCCTGCGCGGATACTCGTCGGGGCCGTACAGCCGGTTGTTCTGCGGGGACACCGCGCGTCAGGGCACCCCAAACTCCCGCCGCTCCCGGGACCCGCGGCCCGGTCCTCCCCGCGCGGCGCAGCTGCCCCGAGCCTCACCTGCAGCATCCAGGCCTTGAACAGCTGCTCCTCTGCGGGAGAGAACGGGGGCGTCAGCGGCGGCACCGGCGCGGCTCTGCCACCGCCTCCCCCAGCACCGGCGAGTGCCCGGGGAGCCGGACCGGGCCGACCCCGAACCGAGCCGAGCCGTGCCGAGCCGAGCCGTGCCGGCCCAGGCCAGGCCGTGCCAGGTCGCCTCCTGCCCTCCCGGTTCCCCTGTACCTTCGGCCGAGGGCTCCCAGGCGGCGGCGAGGGCCAGGAGCGTGGCCGCGGTCAGTAGCACGGGCCAGCCCATGGCCGCCCCGAGCCGAGCCGA
>VXAC01000148.1:84404-113035 GCA_013399225.1 Rhipidura dahli
CGGAGCCCACGCCCCGGCGGGTTCGGCGTTATCCCGCCCGTAAAACTATCACAAACCCCGGTTCACCCTGAGATAGAATAGATTTATTAGCAAGAGGTAATCAGGAAACATATATTTTTACAAAAAAAATGGAAATATTTTCCCAAACAAGCTGTAAGTTGAAATAGTTTTAGGGCTTGAAAGAGAATTCCCATACCACGAGGTATTGCTTACAGCAAGTGTTGTGTGAGTGGAGCATGCCTGCCACTGCCGGGGAACCGTGTCAGGGACTGTACAATGTAAAAAACCCAGGTACTATTCACAGAATAAGCACTACATTACTATATCCTGCTAGCGGGTGGTTAGCCAGGATTACAGTAGATGTAATAAAAACACTCGTCATCTCTAACTCTACGTCATGGTACTCAGAGTGGGCACAAGGGTACGGATCTACAGCATATCAACAGGAGCTGGATGCAGCGAGGAGAGGCAAGGGGATGCTTCCATCTTCCCAACTTCGGAGGGACCAGGGCAGCAGCCAGGGCGCCCCGTGCCCGGCCAGCACGAGGGTGGCACACACAGAGAGGGCAGCTCACACCGAGGGACAACCTTTAATGTGTTCCCTTCTCCCACCTTACAGAGTTTGCCGTGGGATGAAACCGCCAGCACTGTCCGAGTGAGAGCTGCTCTGTGCTGCCCTGAGCCCCGTGGGGACACAGGGCTCGCCTGCCCCACAGGGACACAGGGACTCACCTGCCCGACCACCAGCCCCCCCAGGAGGAACAAATGACAAAAGTAACATCATCGAAAAGAACCCAGGACTCCAGCGAAGTGTCGATGCGTTAAACCTTAACCAGGGCGGGAAATCCTATGCGAGGTCTAGTGTGGCCTGGGGCGGGGGCGGATTGCTCGGAGAAGCACAGACGTGGGAGTCACTCCAGGGCGTCCATGGAACGAACGGGTATGTACAGTATGGTATAGCGAGTGTACACAGGCGGCCGCCGCCGCGCTCAGGAAGGCAGTTTGGGCTCTATTCGCAGAGAAGCTTCGTAAAGGGTTTCCTCATCCATCACGAACGAGTGGTCCAGCAGGTACTGCGTCACCTGGGAAACGGAGTGGAGCCGTTAACGGGCTGGGAGAGCACAAACCCCTGAGATCTGAAGCACCCAAACCCTGGTAAACGAGGCGCCTGCCGCAGAGGTTGGTGAGACCTTTCAGCTCATCACATGTTGGGGCCACCATGAAGCAGAGGCCAGCTGGTGGCAGTGGGACACACTTTGCTCCCTGGGGAGGGGGTGCTGTCCCTAAATAGCTGTTTCTCGGCATGTCCAGGGTGCAACCCTCAGAGCTCTCTGAGCCTGGCCCAGTGGCTGTCCTGTCCATCGAAGCTGCCCTCTGCAGCAAGTCCTCTGCTGCAGTTGTCTGGGGGGCCATGGGGGGGGTCTGCTGAAGCCCCTGCAGCCTCCCTCCATCCCCTGCCCCCCTGCCACCAGACTCCAGCATGGAGCTGCCAGGTACTGAAGGCTTAGATGCTGTGATGGAAGAGGGAGATAAGGAGCAGAGCATGCCCACGGCTCTGGGGACAAGGCTGTACCTTTGGCTGGTGCTCGATCTTGTAGGAGGTTTGCTGGAACTGGCGGATCTCCCTTATGATGTGTGAGATCTGTCCAGGGATAAAGCACAAAAGGTGTTCATGGCTCAGCCGTCACCCAGGGAACCCGTCCCAGTGTCTGGGAGGGCAGGGGCACCCAGCACAATGCAAAGGGCCTTTTTGTCTCTTGCAGATAGTAGGAACAACCCCAGGTGTGTGCAGGGGACACATGTGGCTGCCTGGTGCTGTGCAGGTGAAGGCTGAGGGGACACAGACCTGGCCACAACCACATCACCCCAGCCCAGCCCTGTGCACCCACGCCAGTGGGCTGGAGCACTCACCATCCTCATTTTGGAGAAGTTCACCAGGCCATCCTCGGTGTAGTTCGGGGTGCCCTCCTCGATGAATGCCAGGTCAGTCAGGTACATGCCCAGGTAGGGGACACACGGAGGATCACAACTTCAGGAGTAAAGCAGAAAGAAGTGAGGAAGAAAACTGCCTTACTTTGGAGCTTGGGGCAGGGTAGGGGAGAAGGGGGCAACTCCACAGTCAGCAGAACTGGAACGATTCTCTCTAATATAGGAAGGCTCTCCCAGGGAAGGCTGCTGGTCTCCTGGGCCTCATCCCCACCAGCTCAGCAGGACAAGCAGGAGCTGTGGCTGTGCCCCTCACAAAGCCATGGGATGCAGGAGGCGAGCTGAGGGCAACTTTTACAGAGGGTTAGGAAGACCTTTAGAAGCTTCCATGGGCAACCTGGTCTAGTGGAAGGGGGCCCTGCCCAGAGAGGGGTATGGAACAAGATGAGCTTTAAAGTCCCTTCCAACCCAAACCATTCTGGGATTTGATGATTCTAGGACAGTGATGGGGAAAATTTTTCTCTGGTCTCTGCAGTGATTTTCCCCTTTGCAGTTCCTTTTATTCCCATCTTTCCACATGCTGCACAAAGGAGCAGCTCAGTCCTGGGGATCACTTTGCCAGCCACTGTGCTGGCTCAACAGGACACCCTTTAGTGCAGGCTCTGAATGATCCTGGGAGCAGACCTCCAGGTCCCCCCACAGCACAGGCCCCACAACAGCCAGCAGCAGCCATGGGAGAGGAGGAGAAGCACCATTCACTCACTTTTTCAGTGCCTCCCTCAGGTTCTTGAACCTGCCTTCCGACGACACCAGCTTCTGGAGCTTATCAATCAGAGCCTTTGTCTGCAAGAAACCAAAGTGCTGCTCTGTGGGGCCCTGGAAGAATCCCCACTCCCTGAGGCCAGGGGGTGAAGCCTGTGGAGCCACAGGCTCGCTTCCATCCCGCCCTGCCTAGGGCACTTCACCCTGTCAGCTGTTCCTACAAACTGTGCCCTGGCCATCACACCTGGCTACTGGTGAGCAGGCTGTGCATTTGATTCCTCCCCTGCTCCCACCTCTGCCCTCACCAGCACTGGTTTTAATTCACAGGTTTATCATTTTATAGGAAATACAACTGCTCCTGGCTGATAGGAGTCCACAGTGGTGCCGGCTCAGCTGCCTCTGGCTCCACACCAGTAAGTGCCAGCTACTCCTGTACCATGCACCTCAAACAGGAATTCATCCTGCTCATCCTTAACTGGTCTGAGGAGCCCAGAAAACCCCAGTTAAAGAGAGTCTGTGTGTGTGTGTGCAGCTACAGGGGCTCTCTGGGAAAGGTTTACAACTGCACTTCTGACTTGCAGGGTGGGGTCAGTCCCTTCTCACAGGTAACAAGTGACAAGGGGAAAGGAGTTGTGACAGGCACAACATCCAGGTTTAGACTGGATCCTGGGAAAATTTCTCAATGGCTGTCCAGCCCTGGCACAGCTGCCCAGGGCAGTGGTGGAGTCAATGGAGAGATTTAACAGATATGTGGATGTGGCACATGGGGACTTGGGTTAGTGGTGGCCTTGGCAGTGCTGAGGGAACAGTTGGACTTGCATGGTCTCAGAGAGCTTTTCTAACCCAAATGATCCTGTGACTCCATGAATAAACCTGACCCCAAGGCAGGGTCTGTCTGTCCTCCCACCATCCCACCAAAACCCCACCTCCCCAGGAGGGGGGTCACCCCTACCTGCTTGGAGACCTTGAGCCAGGTTTTCTTGAGGCGGAAGATGGCACTGCGGTTGAGGGAGGAGGTGATCTCCAGCACGGCGTTGTAGTTGTGCAGGCAGCGGCAGATGTCAGCCACCGCCACCCACTTCTCGATGGCGCTGACCCGCGCGTTGATCTCCTCGTTCCGGATGATCTCTGACGCGATCAGGTTACTGACCTTGGGGAGACACGGCCCCCAGCCCGAGCCTTAGCATGATTTTGGGCACAGCTCTGTGTCCTCCAGCCTCACTGCAGTTTTCAGATTTCCCTGCGCTGCAGCAGCCCCAGAAGGAGCAACTGCACCAGGAGATGCTCCACCTGCACTGGGTGCCCGAGGCAGGTAAGGCCCGTGGGGCAGGTGACCCTCACACACCCCAGGCCCTGGGGCAGGGGGGCTGAGCTGCCTCCCCTATGCCCATCCCCCTGTGCCCTGTGGCTGCACCTACATCATTGAAGTGCTTTGTGTTCTTCATGATGTATGGAGTCCTCTCATTCTTCTCCAGCTTCATCCAGCCTTGCCCGAAGAACTCTCTGCAAACCACAGTGGCCAGGTCAACTCTTATTTCCCAATGTTATGGGATGCTCAAGCCCTGCAAACTCCACTGCATCTGCACAGGATGGAGATCCCAGGGTCTTTGCCCCCCACGCTGCTGGAAAGGGATCACATGGATGTGGTTGAAAGTTTGATGGTCATGGGAGGGTCTCCCTGAGTCGATTATATTTTTGGGGATGCCAGCAGAGAAGCCAAAGGATCAGAACTCAAGTCTGCTCTTAAGCCCAAGTCTGTGCTACTGGCAAAGCCCAGGAAGGCTTTGCACTCTCTGGGGTCAGCCCAGGCAGGCTGCCCATAAGGCCCTGGGTGACCAGAGCCACCTGTCCTGCCCCATGGGGATCACTCACTCATATGGGATCTTCTTGAAGACCAGGTGATCCAGCAGTGTCAGCTGTTCTGCGATCTCCAGGGCTGAATGGTTTTCAAATGGTTCTGCTTTGACTCCCTCGGCCTGCGGGACAGAGGGACAATGGGGCTCACTAGGCAGGAGCACAGTGAGAACTTCCACATGTCATGAATGCAAACCCAAAGCCGAGCTCGGGCTCCCAAGCCAAAGGCTTTTCCCCAGCAGAGCCAGGGTGTGCAGTGCCATGCTGGTCCAGAGGCACCACAGGCCACAATGTTCCCGTGCCGAGCAGTGCCAGCTCCTTGCAGCCTTGCAAACCCCCCGGATTGACTCGTGCAGCCTTTTGGCTGTTTAATTAACAAAGCACCACTGCCTCTGCCTGCCTGCTCCTGCCCAGCTGGGGCAAGATGGCTCTTCCAAGGGATTTCCAGAAAAGCAGGGGAACAGGGATAACCCCTGTCCCCAGTGCCTGGCTCCGGCCAAGCAGCACCTGCAGGCACGGGTGGGGCTCAGGATGCCCCCACGTGGAGCCCCCTTGGGGGTGACAGCCAAAGCCTGAGGTCCAGACCTGCATGGAGTCACTGACCAGTGACTGTCCTCAAACCAGTCACAAAGACATCACTGGGATCCGATCCTCGGTCACAGCTCAGGCCAGCACCCAACACCCCCCCACAGCCACCCCCACAAAACAGCACTAGGACAAGGCTGGTGCCACTCCCTGCAACACCTCCATCCCTGCTGCCTTCAGGGAAATGATCAGCCACCAAGAAGAGCAAACCCCACAGATATCCTGCCCAAATAAACTCCAAACAGCCCTGATGACACAGAAGAACCCCCCAAGGTCAACACACACACACACACACACACAGAGAAGGGCCCAGCACAAGGGAACAGCTTGTTGCACAATCTCTGGGGACAGGAGTTGGGAAAGCTGTGGCAAACAAATACCAGACAGGTTCCTCCACAGCTCCAGGGCCTCTGGAGAGGCTGCAGGGGCACTTGGGGGTGCAGCTGTGGGGCACACCCCACCAGAGGCAGGTGGTACTGGTGGCACCCGCACAGGGCAGGGGGGCTGTGGGCACCCCGGAGGTACCTGCTGAGGATCAGCACAACACACACTCTGCTCGTGATGTGCACCCCAAAACCCAGAGCACTCTGGCATTCCCACCATGCTCTTGACTGCAGATCGCTGCTGCTCAGCCTGAGGGGCAGAGCAAAGCCCTCAGGGCTTGTTTGTTCTCTCCCCTTCAGAGAAAGTTCCCAGAACACAGTTATGGGCAACAGCTCGAACAAAGCCCAGGAGGGACTGTCCCCCGCCCCTTGCCAAAGCCACCGGCAGAGCCAGGGGACAGACTCTTGTGTGTTTCAGGTGCACCAGGCCAGTTTCAAGTGGCTCTTGTGTTCTTCTGGGAACAGATTTGGCTGGGTTTTTTTTCAATGCAGCAAGTGCTCTGCAGGGGGCTCTAAATCCATGGCACATTCCCAGGGCTCTCCTCCCAGGGAGCAGCACTGATGCTGGCTGAGCCAGAGCCCATCACTTGGAACTGGAGCAGGTTTGGGGACACGGAGGACAGGATGGGAACACCCAGGGCTTTCCCATGTGCCTCCAGCAGGCAGAGCCAGCAGCAGTCAGGTGTCTCCATGGCCTCTCCAGCCATTCTCCTGAGTGCAGGGAGAATAATGTGCCTGCGGGCTGGTTAGTGTTGCCTCTGCCTGTAACAGATGCAGCTGTGCTCACAGCTGGCCCCTCCCCAGAAAGCCTTTCCCGGCTTTGCAGCTGCACCCCTGACACGGAGCTTGGAGATTCCCTCTTCCCCAAACTGGGTGTGCTGGAGCATCAGGGCCTTTGGCAGTTCCCCTTCCACCACACCAAGCCACTGGGGACAGGGAGGGAGGGAAGGAGTATTTACCATCTGCACAACCTCCTCCAGGGTTATCTGGTTGTCTCCTGGATCCTCCTGTGTCAAGGTCCTATGGCATGGAAAGACAGGATTACTGCAGCTGGTAAACCACCCGACCCACACAGCTCCCACAGGGCAGCATGGCTCCAAGGATTTGCACAGATCAAACACTCGGCCTGTGTTTCATGAGAACCCTTTGGTCCCATTTCTCATTTTAAAGAGAAAAACACTCCTTAGCCGAGGCCACGCAGCCCCACATGTGTCAGCCCTGCTGCAAGACAAGTGCCCTGCCCTCAGCATGGGGTGGGCACACACTGAGAGCCAGAGCCACCCTGCTCAGCACAGCCCCTGGCCGTGGTGAGAGCCACGGTGCCACACCAGCACCCAACAGCTGCACGGGCCACACACCCACTGGGTTCAGTACTGAACCTCAGTCATGCACCAAGGGGATCACACCCACCATGACCTGATGGCTGAATGCAGCCAGCACCACCCAGCCACCTCCTCATCTTCCTCCCTGGCACCTCCCAAGCCCCCGGCACAATCCCTCCTGGAGGCCTCCTGCCTGCTGTGATCCCAGGTGAGAGCAGAAACAGCCAGCAGCTGGCACAGAGTCAGGAAAAGCTACCTCCTGCCCACAGCCCTTCACCTTATGATGTTGGCAGCCGCTTTCCTCTCCTGGGTCAGGAGCTCGGGGTCATGGATGACCTCCTCCAGGAAGCCAATCACCCGGAACTTCAGCTCCTCGTTGGTCTCAAAGTCCTGCCAAGGCCGACACAGCCATGGAATTACTGTGCTGGGAGTGACATTGATCCCAGCAGGGCTGCTCCCGACACCCAGCTGGGGCAGGGGCTGCCTCTTCCCAAAAAAAATCCCAGCACAGGAAGGCACCAGGCTCACTCGGTTCCACTGCATCAGCATCACCAGGCCTGGGAGCACTGCTCCCACTGCCCCCAGCCACCAGTGCAGGGAGGGACAGGACAGCAGGGAAATCTCCCAGTGCCCGAGCCCTGACCCCATCCTGACTATCCCAACAGGCACCAAACCCAGAGACTCCCCTTCCTCTGCACCCAGCCAGGGGGTGATGGCAGATCCAGCTCCCCTCCTCTGCACCCCAACTGTGCAAACACTGTTCCCCCGCTGGGGGATCCCAGCTCCTCGCTCCTTGCCATCTACACTCCTTTGCTCCATTAAAACCCCAATGCCAAACTGCCTTCTCAGCTGAACCTCGGCTGAGTGACCCGGCATGCAGCTGAATTCCTGGTGGCAGGGTGGGAGGGAGAGAGGGAAGGAGCCCCCGCCACCCACCTGTGAGTGTTTGGACACCCAGTGCCGCAGCACATTGAGGACACGGTTGGTGGCCGCTCTGCGGATCACGAACTCCTTGTCTCCGTTCCGCTGGTCCGTCGGGAAGCCTGAAACTGCCAGTGGGTCCTTAGCACAGCACAGCTCCCTCAGGAAGCACTCACAGCTGCTGTAGGGCTGCCAAAGGAGCCCTCCCCTTCCCAAGCACCCCTGAGCTGCTGTGTCAGGAGGCAGTGGGACGCCTGGGGCCACCTGTAACCTGCACATCCCTTGGGCAGCACCATGCCCAGACTCCTGGGACACAGCCTGGAGCAGGCGCTGAGCTCTGGGGGCTCTGGGCTCCCCCAGCAGGGCTCTTCCAGAGTGTGCCTGGAGGGAAACCCATCTGGGAACAGTGGTGGGAATGGGCACCCCAAAGGCACTCCCTCGGGGGCAGGTACCTGCGCTGGCGAGGGACATCCTGCGGTATTTCTCCTTGGTGGGGGTCCCCTCGTTGGCCCCCGCTGTGGCGATGGCGAAGGCAGAGGTGGCAGACAGGGCGCTGCGGGTGCTGTCCAGGTCCCGACAGGATGTCATGACCACGCCGTTGTTGTAGGAAAACAGTGAGAAATCTGTGGGAGAAGAAGTCCAGCATCCCTGTGGGCACCGCTGCTCCCCACACTGCCAGCCCCCTGCCACACAGGCACCCCCCAGACCAGGACAGGCCTTGGCTCACTCGTTACCTGATGAATTTTTGCACTTGATGGACTTGGGAGTCGTTGGAGATTTCGTTGGGGAAGTTTCAGCTTCTGCTTCATCGCTGTGGTTGGGATCCGTGTCCGACTCTTCTCTGACAGACACCTCTGAGCCTGGGGAAAACAGGGAACCCCTTTACACCCAATGCACACTAATACAGCCACATCTTAGTTCTTCCCAATTTTCCTGAAGTCTGACCCATCCCAGCTTTGGATGCAGCCGCCATGTACAGGAAAGGTACAGAGTTCTGCCCTTTCTATGGGATATTTTGGAACAGGTTTTTTCTTTGAGGTGGCGGGAGTTGGGTGGTTTTTTTGCTTTTGTTATTAAAAATTACTGAGGTTTCAGGAGGCAGGAGCTCTCTGTGCGTGCACCTAAACTGGCCCCTCTGCGCCAGAGCCCCCCATCCCCAAACCCACAGGGACTCACTTTGCTTGCCTGGCAGCGACTCCTCTTGCTTTTCTGAGGCCGCTTCTCCTTCATCTGGGATTTTATTGGGATAGCTACTGGACACGTACAGCTTGTTGATATCCAGAGTGGTCTTGCTGAAGGGGGCCATGGAGGAGTAGACACCGGCGTAGCCGTTGGAGGAGCAGCTCAGCGCCGCCAGGTCCAGCGCCTTCCCCCCGGTGATGATGGGGATGTTGAGGGACAGCTTCCTCCGGCGGCTGGGGGACGAGGTCTTGGTGATGGAGAGCGGTGGTGGCGACGAGAACTTGCGGTTGGCTCTGGGGGACTTGGGGGGCTCCCCATAGAGCAGCTTGTTGTTCTGGCTGTTTGCAAACAGGAGCTCCAGGGACCTTGGAGAGACAGAGAGAGGCTGAGCACCTGGCACCTGCCGTGCCCAGGAGGTTGTGGGGATTCCCCTGTGGCACTGGGATCCCAGGGCATCCCCCCAGGCATAGCAGAGCCAACAAGAGCCCCCACCACCTTGCAGCCACCACTTGGCCGTCCCAGGAGTGGGGACACCTATGGAGCTTGGATTCATCTCCTTCCCCTGTTTGGGGGTGTCACAGCCCATGAGGGGCAGGTGACACAGTCCCAGGGTGGCACCAGGGCTGGGCAGGTCTGGGGCACAGAGACAGCAGGCAGGGAATGGAGGAGTGGTGCCACAGTCCTCCCAGATCCCATCAGTCCTCGGGAGACAGGACAGGTCCCAGGGCAGCATCAGGGCCAGGTAGGGTGGGGGTGCAGAGACTGGGGACAGGGAGGGGATGAGGAGCAGTGGCAGGGTACCCCTGCCAGGGACAGGACGGGTCCCAGGCAGCACTGCTGCCTCACCGTGCAGGGATGGCACTGATCGGCTTCTTGTAGATGGTGATGAGCTTGTCGAGGACGACGAGGGCGGTGGTGAAGACGCGGTAGGAGTGCAGGAACGTGTTGAGGAAGTCGATGCTCAGGAAGCGCAGGTCCGTCAGCCTCTCCAGCAGCCGCTCCACACTGGCATAGCGGATCTGCAGGACCTTGCAGGAATTCATCGTTTTACTGAACCTAATGTCAACATCATCACAATACAAGCTGGCATCAGACCTGCAGAGAAACAAGATATCTGTGGTTCCAGCCTGGAACGAAACCAAGAGACCATGGAAAGCGGTGCAGGAAGGAGCCTTGTTCGTACGGGGTGTCCCCATGGAAAATGCATCTGGGAATGCTCCCGGGGAAAACCTGGAAGCCCACACCCTGGCATGGGTGGAGTGCTCAGAAGGCAGAGGGATGTGAATGGGCCATCTCCAGGTGCACAGAAACCAAGCCCCTTCCCCTGCCTGGCAGCAGGGAATGGGGCAGGGACACCCCTGTGCTGCCCCGTCCCACCAGCTGGGACCAGCCCGCCTCGTCCCACGCATGTGCCAGCACAGCCTTTCTACCCCAGCACCTACAGAGACTACAGCCCCCATGCCCCTCCCTTCTGGCACTTTTACCCCCTCCTTACTTCTGTTATTTTCCCCTAAACTCTCCCCTTTGACATTCCCACCTCCCCGAGCACATCCCCCACAAATCCCTAAGCAGCTTATTAATGCTCCTAATCACCGCACTGGAACAGCCCACGGAGCACATGGGGAGGCTGCGGGGGTCCCAGGGAGGTCACAGTGGTCCCGAGACTCCTGGCAGCATTTGGCTGCCACGGGAGCTGTGTCCCAGCCCTCTCCACACTCACTTGATCATCTGGGGCACGGTGACCTTGGAGTTCTCCTCGAAGGCGTTCATCATCAGGCCGTTGCAGCGGATGTTGTCCACGCACTGGAAGAGACACGGGTGGGAGGGGAGGAAGTCAGGGTTTGGCTTTATGTGGATCAGACACATCCCTGCTCACTGCATCCCACCTCCGACAGGAGAGCAGGCCAGGCCATGGCCCAGCAGAGGTGGCAGGGGGCAATCCCTACTGAGCTGAGAGCTCTGCCTCTTCCTCCCACCTGGGAGAAACACCTTCAGGGTCATTTGCAGAAAGCAAATGAAGAGCAGGTGGAAACTGTCCCATGTGTCAGAGTCAGAGGAGGAACCCACATCCCAGACCAAGATGTGCAGGAGGGCAGTGATAGGACAGACCCTGCTGCAACTGCGTCACCCTCCTCCACCTACTCCTCCTCCTCAAGCCACCAGAAACCACCTCAGTGGCAGTGGCCGGGCTCTGGGTGCACCCTGGCTCCCAGTCAGCCCCCAGGAGCCCCTCTGCTCCCCCTGGGTGGGTGCCCAGGGCTCAGTGCTCCATCTGAGCAAGACCCTAGCCCGTAGCAGATCCCGACACCCCAACAGCACCAGGAAAGCTCCCAGAGTGCAAACCCAGCCGCAGGGCAGGCAGTGGGGCCACAGTCACACAGCAAACCAGGAGTTAACCTGGGTGCCCAAACTGATGCCACAGCCCAGCAGGGATCAGCCCAGCAGGGACCCCGTGGCAGCTCCTCATCCTGAGAGCTTCACACACAACACCCCTCCCTGCTGGGTCCTACCTGGCTGATGTCACTGGTCCATGCAGCCTTCTCCTGCCTGGACGAGGCCACGAGGATAACGGTGAAAGATGAGGAATCTTTCGGTTCCACCACGATTTTGAAGTCAAGGTGGTCAATATCTTGTCCTGAAGTTTTGGCTTTGGAACAGAAAATGCCACAGAGTGATTGGGAAAGCCTTTCCCACCCCCTCTCTCCCAGCAAGGGCTTTAGTCAGGTTCTAAGGAGGGTTTATTCAGGTTTTTGTGGGGCCCCAGGAAGGTCAGGTCTAAGTGTGGGTCTGCTTGGTTCACAGTAAATAATTAATCTAATTAAATCTCAATTGTGGATTCATTTAATCTATTGGCACCTGAATTTGACCCACCCACCAACCACCCCTTACCCACCTCCCCAGCACGTACCGTCCTCATCGGTGCTCTCGGGCTCCTCCACCAGCGTGCAGTCGATGAGTGAGATCACTCCGTTCTGCAAGGGGGGCACGGGGGGCTCAGCAGCGGCACCCTGGGGGCTGGGGATCCCCCGGCCCCCCATTACAGCCCCCACCCAGGGCAGGAGTCCCTGTTCAGCAGTGGGACCCCCCCAGGGGCTGGGGGTTCCTCCATCCTCGTCCCCCACCCCAGGCATAGGGACAGGTCGATGCCCCCGGGGGGGACACACAGCCCATGCCGAGCACAGCGACTGCTTTCACTGGGAAAAAAATCTGTGCCCACTGGGATCTCTGGGTTTTCCTCGTCGAACTGATCAACTAATTTGTTTATAAATTATTTAATAGGAGCTTTAAATTTAATTTTCCTAAAGTCTGTTGTTGCAATTATCAGCTCTTTTCTACAGACCGTAATTCTTCAAACTGATAATTTAATGCCAGTAACAAGCAATTTCTGTAAGATTCTTGCTCAATTAACTGCCAAACTTCCCCAAATAAACACAGGAGCCCGGGGAGCAACCAGAGGAGCTGGGAGCACTACAGACAGTCCGGGCTGTGATTCCAGTTTCTTCCAGAATAGACTGTCAACGTTTCTGCTGCAGATTAGGGTAAATACTTTTATCAAGGTCTTGTAGTTTCTCATCTCTCCCCTGACTCAGCTCCGACAAGAACCACGTGAAATAAATCCGTGTGGCCGTAGGCTCCCAGCCCAGCACACTGGGGCTGCGCCAGGGGAGGGCGAGGTGGTCCCTGGACCCCTCTGTCACCAAAAGCCCGGCCAGCTCGGAGCACAGCTGGGCCGCCCTCTGCCCTCTCCCCACGGCCAGGGAGCAGCAGCAGCCACCCAGCCCTTCCCGGGTCCCCCTGGCCCCTCACCTTGGTGAGGTGCAGCTTCCCCCCGGAGCCGCGGGTGCAGATGATGAGGTGCTTGGAGAAGAGGAAGCACTGCCGCTCGCCCTCCTTCCTGAGCGACAGCGAGCCCAGCCGGCCCCGCGTGATCTTCCCCTTCTCCGACATCGGCACCTGGATGAGGGACCCTGCGGGGGGAGCTGCCGTCAGCCCCGGCACCGGGGCAGCGCTGCGGGGCGCGGCCCCACGCGGGACAGCACCGAGCGTGTCCCCAAGTGCCAGGGCTAGGACCAGCCCCCCAGGTTATGGTCACCCAGCAGCTGGGGGCCACCAGCCATGGCCTCCAGCCCACCCTGTACCCACTTCCCAGGGCACCCCACCGGGACCGGGAGCTCAGCGTGGTCCTGCTGCTTCCCTGGGTGGGGAATCGGTCACAGCCAAAATGCACCTCCTGCGCCACGATGTGGAAACACGCAGTGACAAAACTGCCTAAAAGTGCCAGAACTGCCTGAACGTGATGTGCTTCTGGTCAGTGAAAACTCAGAAATCGGTTATATGTTTAAATTTCACAGGCCACCGGAGCACACGGGACGGGCACAGGGACATGGGGCTCACGGTCACCGCAGAGGGGAGGGGCTTTGGCGCCGACACAGACCTTGTCTGACGAAGGTCTGGCTGGTGTCCAGCAGGATCTCGCACCCCTCGATGATCATCCTCTCTATTGCCAGGTTTTTCCGAATATTTTCAGTCTCACTGACTTCATCATGCATTATCCTGAAGGAGGGAGAGGAGGACATTGGAGCTGGAATGGGATCTGCACAAGTTTTCCCAACCCCTTTGGATATATGGTGGGGCTGCACCAGGTAAAAACAAAACTGAAGGAATATCAGGGGAATTACAGCAGCATCCACCCAGACAGAGCCAGGAGCTGTACATCTGCCCAGACTGTGCCTTCAGGCTGATAAATATTGAAATGTGAGTGCTTGGAAATCACAAAATTCAGATTTAGGGCAGACAGATCCCCCCATCGCCAGCCCCCTCTGATATTCCTGCTCCTTGAGGAGTGGGAAACGGGATGGAAACTCTTTACAGAACTTAAAGTACACTGGTGGGTTTGGCACTGACACCCAGAACACTCCAGTCCATGAGCTGGGGAGGAAGAGGATAAAAACCAGGGAATTATGGCCCATTCCCAAGTGCTCATGTGGAGATCTCGGAGGCACTTGGGGCCTTCCCAAGGGGCAGCCCCACCAGTCCTGCCAGCCCTCAACAGAGGACAGAACCAGACACTCGGAGCCATCCCAGGAGCCCTGGGAAACACTGCCCCTGGCCAGAAGCAGCCAGGACCTGTCCCACACCCCAGGGATGGATCAGCATCTCTCACCTGGACAGCTCCTCCAGCTTGGACTTGGCGTAATCCAGGCTGTTCCTCTCCACGTGTTCATGGGGGGTGTGAGCCAGCAGCTCGTGCAGTGTCAGGATGTATCTGGGGATCTGCAGCACGAGGGAGCAAAGCAGAGGTCAGGGACACCCTGACCTGAGAGGTTAAAGCTTCAAAGCTGCTTGTGCCAAAGCTGAATGAAGAGGGGGAACAGCGTGGGGCTGTGCCCTGCTGGTCCCTGTCCAAGTCCCAGAGGTGTGGGGTAACTGGGGAGCCAGCAGCACCTGGAGTCCTCCCACAGTGATGGCCCAAGCAGGTCCCAGGAGCCGTGTGGGACCACCAGGGTCCAACCCTGGGCCACCTTCCCCCAGGCTTTGCCTCACCACCACATCATGCTAGCTGTGGGGACGGGGTTTGCGTTGTCTATCCCATCTCCCTCAGCACCCTTGGGGCTAATCCTGGCTCCAGTGGTCACCTGGAACATGGGGTAGGTGAGGAAGGTCTCCAGGGTCCTCTCCTCACAGTCAGGCTTGGCCTCGTAGTGCTTGAGCAGCTTGTCAAAGTCCCGGTTCTGCTTGCAGTGGGCCAGGATCTGCAGGCTGTACTGGTGGTTCCGCACAAACTCCTGGTAGATGTTCAGCATGGGCAGCAGGATGTCGAACAGGTCAGCTGCAGGCAGAGCAGGGGAGGTGGCTGGGATGCTCCAGCCCACACCTGCAGCCCAACACAGCCCTCTGATCCCCTCACCCCCCCAGAGAAACCCCGAGGTCTCCTGCTCCTTGTGCCCCCCAGCTCTGCCCAGTTGGAGTTTAAAGAGGGTCTAATGGGACACAGTGATGCTCTCCAGCATCAGCCTCCCTGTGCACGGTCCAGTCCCACCTCCCACCTCCCGGCAGAACCAGGAGCACCAGAATTATGTTGCTCTGGGTTTTTTTTACTCTGTGGCTGACATGACCAAGTGAGGACATGGTGTGCAGTGTGTTTTGCTGCTGGTTGGCAAATGCCTGTGGAGCTGCAGGAGTAGGAGCAGCAGCAGGAGGAGGAGGCAGCAGCACTCACCCAGCACCAGCGTGGGCCAGCTGGAGATCCGCGCCTTCAGGCCTTGGTAGAAAATTTGGTGCAAAAACATGATCGTTTCACTGGAAGAGGAACCAAGACAGGACTAAGCCAAACCAAGAACAGACAGATGAACAAGAGGTAAATAATAAGGAATTAGACAAAATCCTCAGCCCAGGGGGAGCAGGGCAACCCTTGGGCTGGTTGGGGGCAGCTGCTCAAGGCAGTGCAGAGGGTTCCTGGAGGCACAGCGAGTGAGGGAGCTGCAGGCTCCCAGGGAGCCCTGGTACTGAGCAGGTGTCTGGAGCTGCTGGGATGCCCCAGAGCTCCCGGAGCCCAGGATGGAGCTCACCTGTTGAGGAAAATGCTGCTGACATCGTCGTGTGTGATGGGCGGCTTCTTGGAGCTGGCAGCCATCCGCAGCGGCCGCAGGAAGTTGTTGACGAGGATGTGGAGCTGCTGGACATACTCGGCCTCAGCCTCCAGCATGCTGAACACCACCTGGTTCCTCTTGCGCATGCTGTCAGCATGGGGGGACCTGATGTAGTCCTGAATGATGGTCTTCCACTTCCTCCGGCACAGCCAGCCCCGCAGGAAGCTCTGCACCTGAGGGAGCAGCAGCTGGGAGTTAGGGACAGGACTGGGGCCAGGCAGGGACCCTCGCTCAGCACAGGGCAGCTGGGAGGTTCCCTGGCTCTGTACAGAGGTGTGTGTGCTGCTGCCTCTTCCTGCTCTGCTCTGAACCCTCCAGGCTGGGAATCCAGTGGCTCATTTAAACACCTGGCACAGGCTGCCCAGAGAAGCTGTGGCTGCCCCATCCCTGAAGTGTTCAAGGCCAGGTTGGATGGGGCTTGGAGCAACGTGGGTTAGTGCAAAGTGTCCCAGCCCATGGCAGGGGGTGGAAGAAGATGAGGTTTGAGATCCCTTCCTTGTGTAACTGGGCACCTGCAGCACATCCCACTCTGTGCCCAGCACTCTGGCCCCCAGTACAGGGGGTGCCCGGGGCAGGTCTATTGCTCCCTGTGGGAATGCTGCTGGGGTGATGGCTTTTCCTTTGCCAAAACAAAAGCTGTGACAGCCATGGGAACAGAAGTCAGAGGGGCTGGTGGTGCAGGAGCCAGCACTGGCTGGGACAACTCACCTGAGCTAGAACACATTTTCCTCCTAAAAACCCTGCTGAAAGAAGCACCTGCTCAGACACCTCCTTCAGCCCTCCAGGGAGCAAGTCTGCTGTGCCTGCTGGGACCCTCTGGGTGCCAACCCTCACCACCACCCACCTTCTTGATCTTTTTGATGTCACTGTCGTCGTCGCTGGGTGCGCTGCTCTGGCTGGCCTGGATGCGCTCGTGGTCCTTGAGCAGGGACGCGATCTGTGGGCACAGAGGTGAGCGGCTGCCCAGCGCTGCCAGGGGGCCAAGGGCATCCCTGGGACCGAGGGTATCCCTGGGGCTGAGGGCATCCCTGGGACCGAGGGCATCCCAGGGGCTGAGGGCATCCCTGGGACCGAGGGCATCCCAGGGGCTGAGGGCATCCCTGGGACCGAGGGCATCCCAGGGGCTGAGGGCATCCCTGGGACCGAGGGCATCCCAGGGGCTGAGGGCATCCCTGGGACCGAGGGCATCCCAGGGGCTGAGGGCATCCCAGGCTGCCGCTGTGCCGGGGAACAGCGTGAGCCTCTGGCTTAACGACAGACACGGACACATCATGCTGGGTCTGTCTTAATGGGCATCACAGACCCACAGAACTACAGGCCCACAGAGTACTTCAGGCTGGAAAAGTACTCTGACATCATCAAGTCCACCTGATCACAACACTGCCAAGGCCACCACTAACCCATCATTGTCCTCAAGTGCCACATCCACATGGCTTTTAAATCCCACCAGGGATGGGGACTCAGTTGGTGGATGAAGCAGATGAAGAAACCTGGCAGAGCTGTCAGGGCTCCTCAAGCTGTCAGCAACTCCTCAGTACCCCATAACATACCACCAGGACTGGGACCTGGAAATCCTGCCAGGTGCCCAATCCAAACCCCATCCCTGTTTCTCGAAAAAGCCTTCACAGTGAGTCAATAAACACAACATGGAGAGAAAATGGCAGAAAAATCTTGAGCATTTGGACCCCGAAGTGTGCAGGCAGGGAGCAGCCCCCCCAGCCATGCTTCCCGCACATGTGGGATCAGCTCCCAGGTTTTGGTTTCACTGTTTCTCCCTGTACTTTCTCTCCCTCCTCTGCTCATCGCATGTCCCGGCCCCCACGGCCAAAATCACTTGGAAAGTGACAGGAAAAGGCAAGAAAGCAGCACATGTGCCATCTAGAACTTGGGAAATTGGGAAAATGTGATCTGGATTTTGATTTTATAGAAGAGAATAGAAGAAAACAGCTTGGAAAGAGGACTCTCCTGGGCGGTGGGGGAAGATGTTCCATTTTGGACAGAAAGGAAAAAAGGTGGAGTTTGGTGTCTGGACTGTTTGGAAAAAGCAAGAACATGCCAGAGCTGGTGGCCACAGGCTCATGGTCACCAAGCCAGCTTCTACACATCTGTTTCACCCTATTTCATCATGTGGATCAGATGTTAGAGGAGATTTTAGAGCTTTTTGCTCTCTGCAAAGAGAGGGGGTTCCCAGGACCCCCTGCACACACCCTGCACTGAAGATTTTGTGGGCACCAAAGCCACCCCCTGCCAGGACAGAGGGACCCACGGATGGGGTTTGCCAGTGCTGTGGTTTTATTCTGGTTTCTTTTTTTTTTTTTATTTTAAATTGAGTGAGCAAAATTTGCACATTAAAGTAGGAGCTGATAATTTGATCCCTGCTTCAAAGTGTGGGGAAGAGTGAAAACCCCCAAACCAACCAAGGTGACAGCAGTGTCTCTGAGCCTGGGCAGGAGATGTTGCAGCTGTGCTCAGCTCATTCCAGGGGTCACAACATCTCCCCTCTCCCTGGACCCAGCTCCTGGGGATGCTCCTTGCCCTCCCGTGGTTCCTCAGGGGGTTGGGGCTTCACCCCAGCTGGGAGGCTGGACCAGACCTGGGGAGCAGGATCAGGATCCTGGGAGAACACCCCCCAAATGGGGGGCATGGTCTGCAAACAGGGTGGTTTTAGGGCTGATCTGTTCTGCTGGAGAGCAGAAAGAGCACAAATCCAGCACTTCTGGGAAGGGTTTGTGGCACCTCAGCCCACAAGACTAAAACAACCTTTAGCACACCCCAGCACATGGTCAGGGATTGCTATTGACCTGCACATTTGAACAAAAAATTTCAAAATTTAAGGAAAAGCCCACCATTAGGACAGGTGAAACTATCCCTGCCCTCACTGCCTCTTCAGATGCCTCTTCAGGGGCAATTTCGAGGTTCTGAGTGATTTGGCATCGAGGTCTCAGCCCCGCCAACCCACTCCTGGTTGCCCCCACCCCGATGCCACTGCCCACCCCCCTGCCAGGCACGAGGAGGGGGCTGGCAGCAGCACTGGCTCTGGGGTGTGCCAGGGTGCCCCACGCTCGCTGTCACCACTGCCCACCCACCACAGCAGCGGTGCCAGCACCACCCGCAGGCAGAGCCCGGGCAGTGAGGGGACAGCCGAGGGGCACAGTCCTGCAGGGCAGCGCCGGGCAGCACGGATATGGCCAGGAAACAGGGGATACCCCACTGCCGAGCATCCCCTCCGCCAGCGAGCACCCCCCAAACACCAGGCAGCGCCTTTACCACCGAGCGTTCTCCCTCTGCCGAGCATCCCCAGTGCCACAGAGCAGCCCCCAGCGCCGGGCATCTCCTGAGCCTCCTCCTCCCGGGTGCCCCAGGGACACACGTGTCCCTCGGCACCGTCTGCTGAGTCATCTGTGCACCTTGCTGCTGTCTGCCGTACCCGACCTCGTGTCACCCTTCCCACACCCGACACCGCCAGGGAATTGCTGCCAGAGCACCCGGGGCACGCTGCGGGTGGGGGCTCCCCGGGCTGATCCTGCAGGATTGCCCAGAGCAGCATCCGTGTGGTCACAGCAGCGAGCACAGCGATCCCCTGGGTTCCGGGGAGCACGAGATGCCCTCTGCCCCGCTCAGGTGTGCCCACCAGCTCTGGGATCCCAGCATCAGAGGGATGTGGAGCTGCAGGGGTGATTCCAGAGGAGGACACGGAGAGGGTGGAGCAGGATGGTCTGTGAGATCCCTTCCAACCCAAACCCTTCTGGGATTCTAGGGCACAGTGACTGTTTTCTTCACTCACAGGAGACAAGGCCCAGCTCCCCAGCGCTCCTTGCTGGTGTGAACTCTTCCCTGTTCCAACAGCTTCCTGCATCCCAAGCCCCCAGATGTGCAGTGCTGGGGTGGCACAGCCACAGCCACTTACTGCATCACTCCTGCCAGGAAAATCCCCAAGGGGGGTGATGCCTTCACCCCTCCTGCAGGGGAAGGGCCAGCCCCGTGTCACTAAAAGAAGCAGAACCGCTCCAGCTGTGCCACCCCCAGCCCCTGCCCACACGGGGATGCCACCCGGCCTCCCACGGGTCACCCCAGGAGCGTCAGTGCATCCGCAGGGCAGCACCGGGCGCTTCACCTCGGCCTTGAGGCGCTCGATCTCGATCTCCCCGTCCTCGATCTGCTGCCGGAGTTGCTTGGCAACGGTCTTCTCCGTCTCCACGATCTGCAGGAGATGGAGGTACTTCTGCATCAGCGCCTCGTGCTCTGTCGCCAGGTTCCTGTAGCTGCAGCAGACACGGCCGTGAGCATCCCTCCCCCGCAGACCCTGGCCCCGCGCCCCTGGGATGCGACCCCAACATCGGGGGCTGCGGTTTGGCAAGGGCTCCTCCTTCCCAGGCCCTCTGGCTCATACCCCGGCAGGGGGAACAAAGCAGGGGGCAGTTCCTGCAACTGGGAATGCTGCTGCTCAGAAAGGGCCCGGCTGGGGAGGATACGGGTTCCCACAAGGGGCAAACGAAAAGGACAGAGCAGACTTTAATGAAATCAGAGGAGACTAAAAAGATCCCCAAACACTCATGGCCAAACCTGCCACCTGCCACATTCCAAGAGTTTAAGAAGGAAAAGGACACATGCGGCCCAAGCACCCAAAGTCCCACTCTTGGCAGGGGCTGCAGGGGATGGTGTTTCTCCCACTCCCTGCACGCAGCTCCCACCTGATCCCACACCTCACTGCCAGCCCAGCACCTTCCTTTCCCCAAGAGGCACCTGCACTGTGCTGGCTCCTGACTGCTCTCCATGGCAGGTGGGCTGTGCCAGCACTCCCACGGCACAGACAGGAGCCTGGACAAACCCCTTCCTGACCAGGTTTGCTATCCCAGGTGAATCCCTTCCAGATGGGCTTTGAGCCTGAGGGTGAATCGGGCATCGCTCTGGCACCAGGCTGGGACAGGCAGTGCCAGCCTGCCGGGGTGGCCAGTGGCATGGGACAGGGATGGGAATGGGGACCTGCAACAACTGAACACAGCCCCCACTCAGCATGAGGGTCGCCAACATGGGGCTGGGGGGCAGAAGTGTCCTGCTCTGCCTGCTGGCAGTGCCCAGCTCTTCCTGCCTCCCCCCCCAGCCACCCTTGGCATGGTTTCACCTCAACCCCCCCCGCACAGGCACAGGGCACACCTGGCGTGAGCTATGGCTGCCACCCACTCGTCGCAGTCCTTGGCATCCTCGGTCCTCAGCTCCAGCGTCTTCTGGTTCTCATGGTTGAAGTTAACAGTGAAGTAGTGCTGTGGGGGCGAGCACAGGGGTTACGGTTGTGCCCCACACAGGGCTGGCAGAAAGCACTTCCTGACCCACCATGGGTTGGGTCATTGAAAAAAACATGTTTGGAAACACCAGGAGCCCGGCCACAACGTGCTGCCCTCAGCACAGCCATGCCACTGGCGAGGAAAATCCAAGGGGAAATCCTGCTGGGCAAAGACCCAGCTTCAGGTAAACCTAAATCCACCAATCCAGGGGCCTGCAACCCTGAATGTGTGCCAGCCACCCCGGGACACCCTCACCCGGGGAATGGGCAGAGGAGCAAGGATGCATCCCCACCCGCACCCCCAGGTTAATGCTTGGACTCAAGGGTCTTAGAGGTCTTTTCCAACCCTTATGATCCCTTGATCCTACGATCCCTGCCTGCATCCCTGCCCATGTGGCCAGCGAGCCCCTCGGGCACACGCTGCAGCCCCGCAGCCGCCCGGGAGGGGACTCCGAGCAGAGCCCGGGTCCCTCGTGTCGCGCTCCCCGGGGCTCCAGGGGGTGGCCGCGGCGCGGGGCTATTTTTAGCCTCCCTTGACATTTCCAGTGTTTGTGCTAATTGCGTGCGGTGCCGCCGCCGCCGGGTTTGTGCCGCTTCTCTGCTTCCCTGCAGTCTCCAAGGAAACAGGTACCACGCTGCAGTGCCGGATACTGCCCGGAATAACTGGGCTAAACCAAACCCACTGGAACGAGCTCATCCTGACATCATCTGCTCCTCTGTTAGGTTTCATGAGGGACCTGAATTCACAGGTAAAAACTGCCTCAAAGCCAAGGAGCAGCGCCTGGCAGGGCACGGGCAGCCACTGGCTGTGCCACGTGTGCCATGAGAACACCGATGGGCACCACAGCGCTCTACCCTTCCCGTCCCTGATCAGGCACAGGGTGCTGGGGAGAAGAACACCCAGAGGGTGCAGGAGGCTCTGGGTGAGCCCGAGATGACAGGGCACAGCAGCACAGACAGAGCCAGCACCCCCAGCCCGTGCCCACCCAGGGCTCAGGTCTCAGGGTGACACCCTTGGAGCTCACCCAGCCCCTCCAGGGCCGGCAGAGGAGGCGAGGGGGGCCGGGAGCCCACACTGCCCATGGGCACAGCAGAGCCCACCTTCAGAAGCAGCTTCCACCTTTGGGGAGAAACTGCAGGGCCCTGGTGAGATGCAGCTCCTTCCCTTCTGCCACAGATCCTTTAAATGCTGATCTTTTACTGCTGATCCTGTGGAGCCATTCCCCTGACAAAACACCCACATCCATCACACACCCCAATGTCAAACACCATCATCCATTGCCACCTCTTCCCTGGCCTGCCATGCTCAGGCTGCCCAGAGCTCCGTGTCTGCCTGCAGGACACCTCTGGAGCTGCAGCAGCTCCCCAGCCTTTTGCATCCCACCCCCTTTCCCTCCCTCCCACTCCCAAAGGCTTTCACTGGCAAAGAGACAGCTCCGAGGGAAAATTCACCAAAAATTTGTGGTCCTTATGGGTGTTGTTCCATACCCCAGCTTTACACCCACCTCTCATCCCTTCCCTTGTAACTGCATCAAGAAGAGCTCATCAGGTTGGCAAGGCTGGAAATGCCCCTCTAAACACCAGCGAGGTGCAGGGGAGCCCCTTCTAGGCCCTGATGTCCTCGGCAGCTCCTGGTGCCACAGGAACAAACTCCCCTGACAGCACAGTGTGCACATTCCCACTCCGTGACCCAAGAGCCCGTGCTCGGCTGAGTCCCTGTGGGACCAGAAACACAGGGAGACACTTCCAGGGGTCCCTCAAACTGGCAGAAGGGCATGAGACAGCGAGCCCTGGGGTGTCCTTCTCAGACAGCCGTGTGTGCTGCCAGGGTCCTGTGGGGATGGCACAGTGCCATTTGTGCTGCTGCGGGTGAGTGCACCCACTCAGAGCCCTGCACCCACAGCACAGCCTGTGTTAGAGCATCCTGACCTCCCCTGCACCCTGGGAAAGCAGCAGACTCAGGGCTTTTAACCAGAGGTTAAAACAAGGGCACTTGCAGAGCCCAGGACAGGAACTGGGGCGCAGGGACTGGGGCAGGGATCTCGAGCAGGTACCCTGGACAGGGGCCCACCCTGCCCCACTGCCTCTGCCCCTCTTCATCCACTCAAGGCACCTCCAAGCACATCAGCACCTGACAGGCAGTCAGTTCTGGCTCATCCAATTTATACCCAAAAACTCCTGAAGGTTTTGTCAATGGCAGCTGCAAGGCTGTTGGCAGAAGAGCCGATGATGAGGGGTGAAAGCCCCCCACTGCAGGGCTGCAGCCAGGACCCCTCGACCCCCATGGCTGCTCCACCTGTGATCCAAACCTGGCTCCTGTGAGCACACACACCCCTCTCCGTGTGTTGCTCCAGTTTATCCCCACACAATTCCCAGGAAGTGCAGCGTGCTGGGAAGGAGGAAGTTATTTTATATTTGAATAATACAACTCCCACCACCTTTTATCTCCGCCTAAAGATGATCCCTCTCTGTCATCACAGTGACACATCACACCAACAGCCTGGGAGCGCTTCCTGTGGCACTTGCTGGGTCAGGGACTGAGGATCAGATCTGGGGACAGGACCAGACCCATGGACAGAACCAGCACAGGACCGACCACTCTTGGCACGGGGCAGAGTGCTGGGAGCATCAGGATGAGCCCCTGGCTCCATCACGGCCCCAGCCCAGCGTCCCTGGAGCAGGGCACGAGTCACCCACAGCGTCACTTTGCTTATCCTCACACCCAATTTTTGTTCATTTACGACCTCACCAACTCCCAGCCCTGGGACTGGACCCCTCCTCATCCCAACCCCCTCCCTCTGCTCTTGCCAAAAAAAGCACATGCGATTCCTTGAGGAAGTCCCTCATTCCGGGGTGTTTTCCAGCCTCCCCTGTTTCCATGGTGCCTTCTGAGCCTCCGCTGTGGGAGGCGCATCCCGCGGCCCCCGGCGCTGTGGGATGCGTGGCGTCTGGCACCGCAGGATGCACAGCCCCTGGACCCCGCCTCTGCGGGATGCCCAGATACCCGGACTTCGGGGATTTCCCTCAGGAAGCCCCAGGGGACACGGCAATTCTACCCGAAATAATGACGCGGGAGCGTTCCAGGTCACCAAGGGAAACATTAAAGCACCTCCAGGCGCCCCTACAGCCCCGTGACCCCGCCGGGCGACGGTCACCCGGCTCCCCCCGGGCCACCCACAGCCCCGTGACCGTCGCCCGGCTGCCCGCAGGCCGTGCCTGCTGCGGGGGGGATGGGGGTGGGGGGAGTGGCCCCTGATGTGCAGAAAGACTCAGAAATAAATTCAAATAAGCTCTAAAGCGACACGTTATGTCCGAAATAGAAAATCAACCTTTCACAGAGTTTTTTAGAATTTGCAGAAGGGCATTTTTCAGCCTGAACAACCCACCAGACTCCTTGGGATGTTGTGGTTGGGGGTGGGTGCTCTCCCAGCACCCCCACGCTGGTCACTGCATGTGTGAGAGTGGGGGGACCACGAAAGAACCCCCCAGCAGCACCAAAGCAGTGACTGTCATCCTTTCCTGGGTTTGTTGTGCCATCATAGGGGTCTTTTCCCCCCACAGGGATGCCCCCCGTCATCCCTCGGAACTGCCTGCCCTCCACCCTCACGGAGTGGGCAGATCCACATCCGCCTGTTTGTGAAGCTGATGGTTATTCCAGCTGACACAAAGGGCAAGAGGAGGAGAATTTTCCTGCTCTGGATGGATGAGTCTAAAATTCCACAGCCAGCCATGGCAGCTTTTAACATCCCTGACCTACATACTATGTGCTCTGGGAAAACAGGACCTCAGAGTTGGATGCTCCAGCAGCTCATTTCCGTGCTGACAATAAGAAAAAATATCCCAGAGGCTGCAATTTCCCTCCTTTGTTTCAGTATGGGCAGTCAGGATATTCAGAAATGGATACTAGAGGTGAGCATCACCTGTGTGGAGTAGGCTCTGGAGTCACGTGCAGAAATATTCATAAAATAACTAAAATAAATCAATTTTCCCTTGATTTTTTCCGGTGCTGCAGGCAGGCAGGCATGCAGGCATTGCTGGGACCAACACCATGGACATCCCCATCACTCAAAAATCCCCACATGGCATCACTCAATACGCTAATTAATTAAAAACCCAGTGTTATCCCAGCGCTGATGAATAGTTCAGGTTCAAGTCCACAAACTACGATTTATAGTCCCAAAAAAATCAGATTGCATGGAATTACATTCAGGTAGAAGAATCCTCACTGTCCCAGATGGCTGATGGTCATGGACCTGCAGCCAGTGCTGGAATCTGGGGATCAAGTGCCTGGGACATCAATCCCAAAGTTCAGAATAGCTTGGGAGCTGCCCAGCCCTGCTCCACTGATAGGATCTGTCCCCTCTGACCACCCTCCACAGCCCTTCTGGGGGTACCCAGCTGAGCCCCCACGCAGGGATGGGCACAGCTGGACCCCATGGCCCCACTGCTGCACCTTCAGAGAGCTGCCCAAGCTCTCCCACTGCCAGGAGTGGCTCCACCAGCAGTGCCTGGGGCTTGGCTCTGGGAGAGCTGGAGCTGCTGGGCTGGCAGGGGCTGCTGCAGGTCCTCAAGGCACCCAAATATTCCCAGCTCCACTCCCCTCCAGCACCCCCAGTGTGTCAGGAATGGGGGCCACAGGACAGGGTGTCTCAATGCTCCATGGCCCCATCCTTGGAAAACACTCTGGAGACAGGGAAGGAAATCCCCACCCATGGGCAGTGCGTGCTCAGGAGCAGCCCCAGCTGGGGGAACACAGCTCAGCTCCAGAGCTGCGGAGCCTGGAGCCAAGGGCTCTGCACGGGGCCACTGCCTGACTCAGCACCACGCTGCCTCTGTCTAAGGGCTCCTGCTTAGGAACAACCCATGGCACTGGGATACAGGTCCAGAAAGTGACCCAGGCTGCCCAGGGCAGTGGTGGAGTCCCTGTCCCCGGGAATGTTCAAAAGCTGTGTGGATGCAGCATTTGGGGACATGGAGCAGTGGCAGCCTTGGCAGTGCTGGGGGAAGGGTTGGGATGAATGGCCTCAGAGGGCTTTTCCAGCCTTTGTGATTCTGTGATTCTAAATCCAACTCCAGGCTGGATCTGTGGAGCAAACCCAGCTGCAATTCCTGCTGCCCAGCTGACGTGTGAAGGGGAGCCCTCACCCGACACTGGGGTCAGATCAGCTCTGGACCTCGCACCTGCCCAGCTCCTCTACCGAAATTTCACTTTGGCCATGCGCCCTCCCACCTGGGGCACCCCACATCCTGCCCACCCCTCGGAGCACACAGGGACCAGGAGGGGAGATGTGACCACGTGAAGCACATCCCAGCACTGCCACCCTCGGAGGGCTGGAACAGCAGGGCTGAGGTGTGGCACGGCCCAGACACCACAGCAGGGTAAAAAGGGGCTTCAGCCCCATCCCAGCTCATCCCAGCACCACTGGCACTGCTGCCCTGAGCAGCTGGGTCACAGCTTCCCCAGCCCCAGTCTGACCTCATGGACCCTTCCCCAGGCCACAGCCTGACCTCACTTATCTTCCCCATCCAACTGGTTGGAAGGAAAATTCATTTGTGGAAAAACATAACAAGAGCAGAAAACAAAGTTTCCACAGGCAGCAAATCCATCTTTGGTGTTCCAGTTTTCCACATCTTTGCTCCCTTATTCTCACATATACCAATGCTAAAATTCACTGTGTTCCAGGAAAAAAATTCCCCCAAAACAAAATGCATGTATATTAAAAGAGGGGGTTTGAAAATTCTTGCAATTTCTCCTTTGTAGAGAATTGGGAACCTTTCAGGCTCCACTCCAGCAAGGAATGAATCCAAATCTGGAGCTCCTCTGCTGCAAGGAACACTGTCCTCAGAGCTCCAGCTGGAACTGCACGGATAGCTAAATACCCTCGGAACACAATTAATTGGGATCACGGGCAGTACTAGAAATTTCCTCAGCACCTTCCCTTTAGAGGATGCTGGGCACGGCTGGGTTTCAGGTGAGCCTGAAGCCGCGGCTTTCCCTGGCACGGGGAGCACAGACCCTGCCCGGAGCACGGCCGGCCCTGTGTGCCACCCGCTCCTCCCGCCCTGGCCAGGCTGCAGATCTGCACCATCAATATTCATCGCTTATCTCATCCCTGGGCCATTAATTAGCTTGCAGAGCAGCGGGCATCCAGCGCTCCGTCTTCCAGTCCCGTTTGGCCTAAGGAATTACACAGAATTACAAGCCAGGCGCTGAACCGCGGCAAATCCACACGGAACAGTGGCAGGGGATGCATTTGCCATGGCAGGAGCTCCCTGTGACAGCAGCCCCTCACTGACAGCAAGGATCAGCACCCTGGGTGCATTTTGAACTGGAAAGGGGGGGTGACATCCTCTCTGTAGGGTTTGCATGGTGGAAAATCCCTCCTGCACAAACACGAGGACCCAGAGCCTCGATCCAAGCTTGATTCCAACCTGGCCAGGAAGGCTGATTGCAACCTGGCAGGTGAACTTCATGGCAGCTGAACTAGGAATACACATCATCTGTTCCTGAAGGGACAGCAGTGACAACCACAGCAGTGTGACCGCTTGCAACTACAGACTCCCCTTGCTGCCACAGCCCCCGAGGTGCTGCACCCCACGGCTGGGCTGCAAGGAGTCCCAGCTGGGCAAAAACCTCAGCATTTTCCTCTTGACAGGGAAATATTCCTGTGCTCCAAGCCAGGAGGGAGGGGATGTGCCAGGGAGCAGTGGTGCTGCATGCCTGGTTCTCTTGGCAGGGTTTTCCAAGTGCCAGGAATAGCCAGAATTATGGGGCTGATTTCCTCCCAGGCTGCCCCATGCCCTGGGGTGCCCGGCAGGTGCCCCTGGGCCCCATCCTGCAGTGTACCGGCAGCACTCCCAGCGCCTCCCCAGAGCCTGCTCAGGCAGGAATTATGCAAGCCCTGCAGAGCCGGACGCAAAACGCGAGGTGCCTCCCGCATGTGCCCAGCCCGGGATGGTGGTGCCGGGACCCTCCCCCACTGCCCCCACTGAAGGGCCCCGGGGCCGCTGTGCCACGGGCACCCACAGGGCACACGTCTGCGCTCCACACACCACCAGAGGGTCAGAGGTTGAATCCAGCTGGCTGCTGTCCACGCTAATGAATCTGGAGGTGGCTCTGGAAGCGATGCATGGGGATTTGCCCCCGCAGCTGGAAGCCAGCCCTTCTCCCCGCTTCCTGGCACCATCCCATCTCCCCTGGCTGCTACGGCGCATCCCAGCTCCAGCAAACCACCCCGGACAAACATGCCAGGGGCTGCTAACGTCCATGCCGGGCTGCTTCAGGACATCCTGCCCAGTCGGGAGAGGCACAGCTGGTGGGCGATCCACCTCCGGGGCCCGCCAGGGGCTGGGGTCCTCACGGCCGGGACCACAGCAGCCCTTGGACTGGGGGACACCTGGATCTCCCCAGGCCTCGCAAGAGGTGTTTCCGCGCTGATCACCTGCAGACATCAGCAGTGGAAAGGGCACTGGAGCCCAGCGCCAGCACGGGGGGCTCAGGGGACCCCCACTCTGCTTGTCCCCCCGCCAGGGGTAGGGACTGAGGTGCAAACCGCACACGTGGCGAGCGGGAACAGGGTGAAATCTGCCTGAAAACAAGGCCCTGAGCTCCCCCCGCCGAGCACCACGCACCCATCGCAGGCTGCTGGCACCGCTGGGCCGGGGGAGTTGCCAGGCAAACCACAGGGGCATAGAAGGGGGCAGGCGGGCTGTGGGAAACAGCGAAGCTGCGTAGCTGGGGCCGCCGCACGGGAGCCCCGGGGTC
>VXAC01000148.1:113599-159166 GCA_013399225.1 Rhipidura dahli
CTGCCTCTTTCCCGTGCCTCCTTCCCTGCCTCTTTCCCTGCCGCCGGCTGCGGGGGTGGTCGCGCCGCGCTGCGCTCGCCGGGGCCGCCCCCGGGCCGCGGGATGCCGGGGCCGCCGCCAGCACCGTCACCGTCAGCAGCGCCAGCGCTCCGCTCCGCACCGCCAGGGAACCCCGCACCGAGAGAGACCCCCAGAGCCAGGGGGAACCCCAGGCGTGTGGGACCCTCGGGCCGGCACGGAGTCCTACCCACAGCCGGGGCCCCGAATCGAGAGGCATCCCCAGGCACGGCCAGAGCTAAGAGACACCTCCAGACACACAGAACCCCGAGACCAAGAGGGACCCCTGGGCAAATGGGACCCCGGGGAGCAGCCAGAGCCTCAGGCCAGCAGGGACCCTAGATCAGATGGGAGCCCTGGGGAGGTGCACCCCAGGTTAAAAGGGACCCTTAGGCAGGGGAGGACTTTGAGACAAGTGGCACCACCACAAAGAGCAGAGGGACCAGTTCTCCATCTATTTCCATTTGTCTCACTCTTGATCCCTTTTCTCCGTCCTGGCATTTTCTCTGCCGAGCAGGACAAAACTGGGAAAACTGGGCACTTGGAAAACTCAGCCCTGACTGCAGCTGAAGCTTGTGCAGGGAAGAGAGTGTCCTGGTGCCCCCTGTACCTCAGGGGTTGCTACAGACAGAAGTGCTGGGTCAGCCAGATGTGTGAGACCTGCAATGTGGCACGGCAGCCCTGCAGCAGAGGAGCCAGCCCTGACCCGAGCCCCAGGTGTGACAGATCCACTACAGACAGGGAGGACAGCAGGACAACCCTGGTCATTGGCTTTATTTCTGCTGAAAATGCTGGCAGAGCTCCAAGGAACCCGGTGAGGTCACAGGTTGCCATGGGAACGGGAGGGAACAGACTGGAATTGGGAAAGGTGCTGGCACTGCTAGGATGGAGCTACTTGGCCTGGGTACTGCTGGAACACGTGCCCATGGCCACCTCAAGGGACATGGCCTGAGACCTGCTGTCACCGGGTCAGTGCCAGAGAGGGCCACCCGCTGCCCTGGCCCCCGTGCCCCTCATCCTCCCACTTCTGTCCTCAGCTGAGTGTGCCCCTGTGCCCAGCTGCAGGCAGATTTGCAGCTACAGGGCTTTCCTACCATCACGGCCAGCTCCCCTCCATGGCCAGGGCTCTCTCCTTTTCTGTTTCTCCAGCATTATCAGTGAGGTCCTACATCCCATTTCATTGCTGCAGCCTCCGCTTGGGGCGAGAGATGGGTCCCAGCATGGAGCAGAAGGTGCCCCCTGTGCCAAACCTATCCCATATGGAACAGTGCAGTGGCACGGAAAGAGACCCTTTGTGGAAGCCTGCAAAATCCTGGATGAAATATTAGCTGGGAAGCTGGCATTGCCAATAGCTCCTGTACTGGATGGAAGCTGCCTGACACCCTGGAGCTGCCAAGCCCTCTGGCCAGCCATGGGGCTGTGCCTGGAGGTGCAATGTGCTGGGGGATGTGGTGTATCTGGGGATGAAGTGTGCCTGGTGTGCCCATTGCTCAGGGGGTGAGGGTCCCACTGCCCTGAGGACACTGCCAGCACTGGGGACAGGCAGCATTGGGCTGTGCTGGGGTTGGCAGCAGGCACAGCCTTTGGGCTTCCCACTAGTGTTGGTTCAGTTCAGACTCCCTTTGGAAGATACACAGGGTGGTGGAAACATCACTGAGAGCTTCCAAGGCTCAAGCCTTGGAAAGTTTGATTTCTGGAACAAAGGGAGGTTTGTTTCCTGCAGGTGACGTGGCATCGATCAACGGGGAGGTGTTTGCAGTGTGACCTTCCTGGTCCGGCAGCAGAGGGAAGAGTTCCTCACACCTCTGGGAGCCAGCAGCCTTGGCGTGCTGGCCATGGGACAGGGAGCTTGTCCAGAGTAAAGATTGCCAGGGTTTCCAAGTGCTTTAATTGCTGTGGTTTCTTTGCTCCTCACTGAAGAGTTAAACAAATATTGACAGTGGTTTCTGTGGGCTTCCATCCTGTGCACAACCTGAACAGATGCACAGGCAGTGGGAGCAGGGACTGCAGCAGCACCCGAGGGCACAGGGCTGCTGGCATGGGAGAACAAGGGGCCTGGGATGCTGCTCTGGACAGGGGAGGCTGTGGGGGAGAGTCACCTCAGAGACCTCTGAACACTCAGCGATGGGGTGTAGGGCAGAGCAACCACTGAAGCAGGAGGGAGGAGGCAAAGGAGCAGGGAGATGACATGCACGGCGTGTTAGGGTCTCAGTCAGGATCCACTGCCCTGATCCCCAGTCTGGCATAGGACAAGTCTCTTGGTGCTCTCACCCAAAGCACTCTTTCATCTTGGGGCTAAAACAAAATCTGGTGGTGCAGCCAGGACAGGGTGGGGGACACCTGCTGTGGTTGGTGGTTGCATCCTTGCCATGCCAGACCAGACAAGTGCCACCAGCGTCACCACCAGCATGGGTGCACTTCCCATTCCTCGAGTGCCACTGCAGCTGAGCAGGGTCAGTGCCATTTGCATGTGGTACTGGGGGTACGGGGATGTCAAACTGAGGGCTCCTCACAGCACAAGGAGCCCGTGAGTTCATTAGGCAAATTTGTCACTTAGCACCAAACCCGCTGGCTGGGCCTGGGAAGGGTTGGCTGTGCCCAACCCCTGGGGCCACGGGCAGCCCCACTGCAGAAACCACCTCACTGCTGACATTTTTTAATGTCAGAGCCCTGGGACTGTGATTGTGCAATGCAAAACTCTCTCAGCAGCCCTTTGAACCACTAAGCTGTTCCCTGGGAATCTCAGCACCAGGGATGACAGCCTGGTAATTTATGCCAGCAGCTCTCACTCACTCCTGAGCCCATGGAGAGGGCTCTGGCACCACTCCTAGCTCCTGGCTGGGGTGCTAGCTTCCTCACCTGAGAGATGGAGGGGAAGAATTGCCTCCCCACATTGCATCAAACCAGGGCTTGCTGGGGTCCTTCACCCTGGCAGGGGTGTGGGACAGCCTGAGGCACAGCAGCACGCAGGGTGTCAGACCTGCCTTTCCATGGCACCGGGGTGACCCCTGCCTGCTTCAGGCAGAGCATCTCCAAGCAGCCCTGGCTGTGATGGGCAGCTTCTCTTCCCATGGGGACAGCCTGTCTCCTGGGGTCACCAGCGCTGTGGGTCTCTGATGGGTCTGTGCATCCCTCCTGGCCACAGCTGTCCCTGTGCCACCTTGCTCCACTGGGACAGTGACACAGCATCTGCCCAGCCCAGCAACAGCCCCCAATCTCTGGGCACAGAGAAGCTATCTCCATTCCAGGGCAGGCAGAGGGGAAAGGCAGCAAGCACCCCACTGTGGACCCTGAGCCCCTGCAGCACCCCAAGACCCTGTGTCACCCCGAGCACTGCCCCAGGGCTGCAGAAGGATGCCCATGGCCAGGTTTGCCATGGCCTAATGAGAATTGTTACTATCTCCACGGAGAGCTCCCAGGAGAGCACACACCACCACTGCAGGCTGTGTCCTGCACGGGGGCTGGGCTGCCCTGCACAGAGCCATGGCCAGCACCAAGGGCTGGTGCTGGGCACTGAGCAGGGACAGCGAGGGCACTGGAGGCACAAGGGAGCAAGGACAGGGTTGGGAACTCCACCAGTGCAGGCCACGTGTCCAGAGCACCCCCATGCTGGGCCACCCAAGTACCACAGACACCTTGCAAGTGCACCCGCAGCAGGAATTTGGCAATCAGGTATTTTTATGCACTGCTGTGTTTCACAAGCCCTAGGAAGGTGTTGTAGCCGAGAGGGATGTTCTGTAACCGTGTGATGCTGCACTCTACAGGCCGAGGTCCCTGCTGTTGCTCATGGGATTTGCCACCTGACAAACAGAGCAGCGCTGAACCCGCCCAGATGCTGAGGCTTCAGGATTTTAAAGCTATTTCCTGTCCCTACAGGTACAAGGTATCATCAGGCACAACAATCCCCCCTCCCCTTGTCTGACTGTGTCACCTGGCTCCAAGCTGGAGCCCAAGTGGAAGGTGCTGGTGGCATGGCTGGATCACCTTGGACAATCTGTCCTAGGGCTGGACACACCGTGTCCAAGCAGGTAATCCTCAGGGCCACCAGGATTAGCCTTGGGGAGCAAGGCCAGCACTGCAACTGCTGCCAGCACTCCTGGGAAGAGCCCTGCTGGGTTCTTGCACACCAAAGTCTATCACTAATTAAGGATTTCATATCCAAATCGCTGGAACTGACTCATTCTTTATTGTCACCAAGAAATCCTTTCCCCCTGTCTCTCTACCAGGCAGTTGGGAAGACAACAAAACACTGGGGTACCTGCCATGAGGTGATGGTTTAAAGAGCTGCCAGAGGACTCAGTTTGGGGGTGAAACAGGCCCTGATTGCAGATGACACTAAGCACACCGGGTGGCACAGGAGGCCATGGGCAGCACACGGTGTCACTCACTAAACCAGTTCTTGCCCCATTTGCTGCAGGGCAAAGGCTCCGCAGCCCCTCCCAGCGTGAGCTGCTTACAGGGCACTGGGATTATCCACCCCAAGGGCACGGTGGGGTTGCCCACGGCCACAGCAGGGTGCTCCTGCACTCCTCGGACCCCGGGCCACACCCAGGGCTTCCAGGCAGGAACCACAGCCCCGTGAAGCTGGTTTGCCTGGCAGCTGCCCCAGGAGCAACCAGACACGGTGGTAGCACTTGCAGGGATCTGCTGCAGCATCTGGCTGCACCCAGGGAGGATCCAGGGGAGCCCCTGAAATCCTGAGAAGGAGGAGTTGCAGCCCCAGAGATCACAGAATCACCAAAGAGTTTGGGTCAGATGACCTTAAAGACCATTCAGTTCAAATCCCCCACCAGGGACAGTCCTGACAGCCAGGGACACGCCCCAGGGTCAGGCAGCATCCCCTTCATCATCACCCACAATGAGTGGGGAGCTCAGCAAGCTGCAGGAGGTCCCACTCCCTCCTTGACAGGGAATAAATTTGGGTAATTCCACTTCTCCCCCATCCAGAGACATCCCCTGCCAAGGCAGGATCCCCTCGGCCCCAGGCAGCTCTCCTGCCCACAGCACACGGTGCTGTGGCTGCAGAGAGGGCAGTGCAAGTGCCCACATCCCCCAGCCCCCTCAGCCCATGGGGAGCGATGACCCTGCTGGCCCACACTGGCCCTGGCCCCAGACACACGTGGCTGCAGCTGTACCCACCCGTGCAACGCACCAGCGACGCGCTGCTCCCATCCTGGCATCCCTGCGGGACGGGCTCAGTGCCACCACAGCTGCCAGCCCCAGCACCACCCCTGGCACTACGAGGGGAAAAGGACTCCCAGCGGTACAAAGGCTCACCACCCTGCTGGGAGGAGGAATTTGAGCCTTTTCTGGGAACTCACCAGATCCCCGATGCAGCTGTTCCAGCCTAACCCACCTCACCCCTCAAGGCAGGGCACCCCAGTTCTGATGGGCAGAACCCCCAGAGTAGCACCTCCCAAGGTGTTGCAGCAGGAGTGGAGGTGCCCCCCTGAACCAAGACCTTTCATTGCTCCTATTTCCTGGAACTGAGAGAATCCCTAAAGTTTCTTCATCAGACATTAACTTGTTTAATTAGAGGGGAATTAAAGACCCCACCCTATTTCCCAGTTCACTGTCCTGGGAAGAAAATGCTGTCCCCACAGCCCTGTTTCCACTTCACTCTTTGTTACTGCCCCTTGTTTCCCTGGAGGAAGTTCTACACATTGTTATGGTCCCTCAGAGATTTTTTGAGGGGTTTTTTTTGGTTGCTGGACAGAGTTGGTCCCTAAAGGTTTTGAGACCCCACTCTCATGTGTTTTCCATGGAGAGCTTTAGGTGACACAGCTCCTCACCCTCGCAGTGACAGCACTCAGACAGAAGGATTTGCCCAAGGTCACACAGCTCATCCCTGTCAGAGCAAGGAGAGGCCCCAGGTTTCTTTGTCCCTGCTGAGTGTTACCTGTGGCTGTGTCAGTAAACGGGTGCAAACACAGGCAGGGAATGGCGAGTTCCAGAGCTGCCTCAGACTCACAGCAGAGGGTCCCAAGCCTTTCTCTGGAGCCCAGAGGGAAGAAAGTGTTGAAGTTTGGCAGCCATGGCCAGGTTCCACATTACAGTGGGATTTGCTGTAACAGATTCCCATCAGTCACAGGAGAGTGATGGATTTATTTTTAAACAGATTAAGCATCTGCTGCTGACAGAGTACATCTCGACACCGGCCAGGCAGCAAGCAGCGCCTGTGGGGAAAAGGCAGTGGGAAAACCCCAGGAAGGCAGTGGCCGAGCTTGGCTGGCTCAGAAACAGGTTTTAAGATCATTTGAAGCCAGATGTGTGTCCTGTCTGGGCTCAGTGACACTGGGACTCCCAGGGGTCATACTGGCAGGGCTGGCACGGCCATGGGTGCAGCTGCCGGGCACTGAGGGATGTTTTCCTGTCCATTATAGAAACAAACAAAACATTTGCTAATTCAGGGAGATTCTTCTGGATAAGGCAAATTAATCAGCTGTGATTCACTCTCTTGCTCTCTCTGGGACAGAGGCAGGTTGGGGATTGGGGAGCCAGTGGGAACACTGTGGCCATGGGAATGGGCACTGCAGAAGGCTCAGCCACCTGGGTCCGCAGCACTTGGGGCAGCAGAGGATCAGCCACAGTCTCCTTCAAGCGTTCTAATGACCCCAGAATTAGCCAGGAAACACTTAGAAGATGGTTTGTTTAGTTCCCATTGCCAGGCACAGGCCCTCTCCAATGCCTCCCATGCAGCTCGAAGGGAGATGGAGTATTTTTCCTGTGTTACTGCTGGATCCATCATTCACTAAAAATAAAGCTGACTTTCCTCAGCAGCGGGTAAAAACCAGTGATAAAAATCCCTATGAATACTTCATCAGGCTGCCTGCTTTCCCATGGATTTTCTGTCGCCAGGAGAGCGTTTCCAGCAGCCGTTGATGCCTGGAAACCAGGACTGGGGGGAATCCAAATCAATCACGTCTGAAAGAGGGAATTTTCTACTAAAGCCTACTGCTCCCGGTGACATTACCATGTAAGAGCTCTGGCAGCAGCTGGAGGGAGGGTTTTACCCCAGGACAGAAAGCAGGGGGTCAGGAAACAGGGCTGGGGCACCCCAGAACCTTCACCTCCACATCTGGAGGAGTGAGAATGTGCTGGAGACATAGGGCAAGGAAAAGCAGCAAGACAATGAAAATTTGGCAGGGAAGATCCAGCTGCAAAGGTACAGGAAGCTGTCGGGGCTGCAGGGACACTGCAGGGAGGCCTGGCAGAGCACTGACCGAGAAGGTTTGAGAGCGGATCCTGCCGCCGGGGTCAGCACGCTCTCCCCTCCCTGGAAAGCTGCGCCTCGCGGTCCCAGCTCAGGGGAGCCACTGCACCCTGTCCCGTGTCCTGGGCTTTTCCACCTCACCACATCGCTGGGGACACCCAGCACAGAAGGAAGAGGCTCGCCCTAAAATAAGGCTTGAAGGCCAACATCCTCATTGCCTCGTGTCTGCCTGAGCAGACACTGAATCATCCCGCAAGCTGGTATTTAAAATAGCAGAACTCCTGTTTTTAGCAAGAGTATTGCTCAGCCCTAAGAGGAGGAAGAGGCTGTAGGGGATCTGCTCGCTGCCTCACTGTGCACGGCCGAGCACCATGGAGGCACCAAAGGTTTTGCCGAAGGGTCCCCGAGGGCTTTGCCACACGCAGAGCGCCGGCAGCTGCCGCCGCCTCCGGCCCCGCTCCGGTGCCGCCTCTCGGCTGCTGCGGCTCGCAGGGGTCACCAGGGCTCTTCCCCTGGCGGTGTCCCGGGGGCAGCGCTGTGCTGGGGGCTGCCGTGTGCCGGTGCCGTGCCGAGCGCTGCCGCAGGGACAGGTACGGCTAGTCCTGCCTGACCTAGTTAGCACTCGCGGCAGCAAAATGCGGCTCTGGGAGAGCAGAGCCTGCTCAAACCCAACATTCCTCCCTCCCTGCTTCTCTCACACAAGCAGCCCCTGCAGGAGTCCCATTTCGTCTCCCACTGTGCCACCGGGATGGGGCTGGAGGATTCCGTGGGTCTGTTCTGAGACCTTCCCGAGGCAGGGGCACACAAAGCCGGGCCTGCTTTCCATCAGCAGGCCAGATCCTCCCCCAGCTTGGCCACACTTCTCACACACACAGAGCTGCACTAGCTCTTACCAGCCGCAGCAGCCAGAGTAATTCCAGGTTTGCCATTCCCTGCTAAGGGATGATTTCCAGTGCCTCCTGCTGCCAGGCAGCTTTGCTTCATAGAATCACAGAATGGTTTGTGTGGGAAGGGACCTTGAAGCCCATCTCATTCCACCCCCTGCCATGGGCACAGATGCCTCCCGCTGCTCCAAGCCCCATCCAGCTTGGGCTTGAACAGTTCTGGGATGGGGCAGACACAGCTTTTCTGGGCAGCCTGTGCCAGTAGTTTCACCAACATCACAGGGAAGAATTTCTTCTTCATATCTCACCTCAGCTGACCTCTTTCCAGGTCCCTGCCTCCATACTTCTCCAAAGCATAACACACGTTCAGACAAGCCAGGCTCTTGCACAACCTGGGTCACTCCACCAGTGTTTATGTAACCCACGAGCCTCAGCAGCAGTGACCTGTTTCCCTCTAACTTGCTTATCAAAAAACTGAAACAGGACAGCAGTAGGTGCCACCGGGGTATCGGCTCAGGGCAGGTGCTGGCATCACCTGGGAGCACATTTCAGCTGCCCCAGCACATCTGTCATGCCCAGCACGAGAATCCTCTGCAGCACACAGCTCACCTGGCCCTGGACAGGCTGCAGTGGAGGTCGCCTCTGAGAGGAATCCACTGGTGCTCCTGATCATCTTCCATGCACAGCTAGAGCTTCAGAGAGACTTTCCTGGGAATTTCCTGCTCTTGGCCCAGGTGGTGCCTGTGCAGCACCATCGACTGCCCCCAAGACCCACAAACCCCACTGCACACACTGAGCAGCATTTGCCCCTTTTATACCTGAAAATGACCCAGAAATACCCACAGCAATGCTGCCTGTGCCTGGTGTATTGCCCCTCGTGCAGCTGGGAGCCCATTGCTAATGAGGGCTAATGAGAGCTAATGAGCCTTCAACTCTCCCCCTGTGGCCTCCCACCTTGGAGCTGTTCTACCTGCTGATCCCCCATCTCAGGGTTTCCCAGTGGTACCATCAGCCTCATGCAGACCTGGCAGGACCTGTCTCAGTCCCCGGAGGAGAAGCCCAGTCAAAGTGGCTGGAGAGTGGAGCCAGCAGCAGGGTGGGATGCTGGAAAGGGTTTCAGGGTGCACACTGCATCCCTCCTGCTGCATCCCTCCTACATCCCTTCTGCATCTCTCCCTCCTGCTGCACCCCTCCTACATCTCTTCCACTGCATTCCTCCCCCACCGCATCCTTCCTGCCTCACTCCCACTGTCCCAGGCTGAACCCACGAGAGGCAACTTCTGTGCCAGCAGGAAGGGACCCAGGGGAGCGAGTGTCCCTGGCTGCTGGGTTTGAAAGGGGGGGAGGCAAATCTCTATGCCCTTCAGCAGCAGGTTCTGGGGAGCAGAAGCAGCACAGAAGGGTGAGAGCATGTACAGGGGAGAATTTCTTCCTGCCTGTGGCAGCACCTCAGGGATTTTTGTTTAGTTTAGGAATTAATCCTGAAAAGCTGAACATCAAACAACCCTTTAAAATCTCACTTACACGGTGTTTTTGTGTTCAGAACAGTGACACAATGACTGCAGCCCTGGTATCCAAGAGCTCCCCAGAGCCTGGCACCACATGGACAAGCCAGATTTCTGCTATTCTAAAGCCAATTTTATCATCACAGCAGAATTTTATTTTTTTTTTCCTGAGCTTGTGTGTTCATAATGGTGTGAAACCAGAAAAAGCAGGAATTCTTGCACTGAGGAACAGCAGGAAAAATACAGTGCAAAGGCCCTAGGTTTTGCCTGGCAGTGGAATGAGGGAGTTTCAAATGTCAAGCCTGCTGAGCTTTGCTGCAGCTGAAGGAGCCCATCCAAGCCGTCGGAGGTGTCACCGCGTTGGATTTGGTCTCTCTGTTCCAACTGACTTCAGTAAATGGCAAAAATACGCCTTTAAACCCCAGCCGTTGGCAGCGTCGGCTGCACAAATAAATACTCTTGTCATTGCTTGATTTTTTTTCCTATTTTCCAAGTTAAAAATGTTCTGGATGCCAAATGCCACCCGTGGGACCCATCCTTGGGTGTGCACACAATTAGCAGGAACACCAGGCCAGGAACAGGACTGGGGGAGGTGTAAATTTGACCTCAGCATCACTGTACCTTGGCTAACTAAAATGCAGTTTAGAAAAAACAGAGATTTTTTTTTTTTAAACCCTGACAAATCAATCTGCCCGAGAGTGAAGCAAATTAGATGTCCACTTGAAAATAAGTCTGGGACAAGGGCAGCTGGACAGCTGGTCACACCGTTAGCAGCACGGGGTGACAGGACCCTCCCAGATCCTGCATGTGGCCACGATGGATGGAGCCAACCCCAGCTCCCGTGGGAGGAGGATGCTTCCAGGAGTGTCCATCGCCCCCGGCTACTGCTCTTCCCGGGATGCGCTGGGGACACAGATACAGGGGCTGCCTGGCATCGCTGGCACCACAGGGCACGACTTCCTCTGTGGTCCCAAACACACGGGGAAGGATCGTGAGCTCTCTGAGGGGCTCAAAGGAGCTGCCAGAAGATGGGTGCCGCCCCCATGGGGAGCCAGACCCCAGCTGCTCCCAGCAGCTGCGCGGGAGGGAGGGAGGGAGTCCGGGGCACGGTGCGCTGCTCGGAGGGTGAGAGCCCTGCCGATGCCCGGAGAAGGGGACAGCTCACCACGCCACGGGTAAACACAGGCAGATCTGCTGGCACACCTGGTCCAGGTTCAGCCCATCCGGGAGCAGGGATCTGGGGGGCTGAGTGATGCCTCCCCACCCAGTGGGAGCGGCATTCTGGGACCCCCGGCCGTGCCACAGCTCCGGGAAGGAGCAGCGGGAACGTGCCAGGATACGGCATCGGTGGGATTCGGTCCGTGGTGGGCTGGAGAGCACCAAACCCATGCACGCCCCCGGCAGCTCGCTGAGGCGACCATATATAGCTTGTCCCCGTCACCACAGGGCTGCCGTGGATCCAGATTTGGATCTGGGTTTGCATCCGTGTTTCGATCCCGGCACCACTGCGGATTCAGCAGCAGCTGTCAGTGCTCATCCCGGCTCTTGGCTGCTGGGGGAAGCTCGTTAGCAAGTTGTCAGAGCAGAGAGCACTGGTGAATCTGAATAGCAGATCAGGTGTCGGAGCTGTTTGTTTTGGGGATGGATTTGGGAATCAGGAGCCGTGTCTGTAATGAGCAGCGTGTGATGTCGGCCGTGAAGTTCAGGCAATTACAGCTCATGATTTGACAAAGCTGCTCCTGCTCCAGCCCTTGCACTGGATTCCTTCAGCCGGGGCAGGGTCACTGCGGAGCAGCGGATCGCTCCTGGCTCAGTCAGGAAACAATTGGAAAGCTGAACTGCGGGTAAAGGCTCATCCCACCGGCTGCGGATGGCAGTGCTGGAATGCTCAGAGTCCTCGCAGGGACATTGCAGCCCCGCTGCCACCGCAGTACTGGATGGGCAGCCCCAGCGGGCTCCTGCTCCATCCCTGCTCCATCCCTGCTCCTCCCCACTTCCTAACGTCGGTGGTGAATGTAAAACAGCAGCAACAGCAACCACCAGCCTGTGATCTCATTTGCAGCCCTCAGTGACAGCACTGAATTAGCCAAAAAATGAGAAAGTGGTTTTAAGTAAAACTAGTGCTGGAAGAGAATTGTGATTAACTGATGTCATGCATTAAAATTACAAATCCTGGGAGCATAAGTGACAGATAAAATAGCACGAATTATTTACAATTTCATTTACTTAAAAAAAACCCCAAACAAACAAACAGCTGGAAACAAGCACATGGTTTATTATTACAAAATTAGCTGTGAAGGGGGGTTCATGCAGAGGTGACACGGTGCCAGCTGAGGGGCCAGACGTGTCTGTGCACGGCTGTGCCCTCACTGGAGCTGAGAAGGTAGCGCTCGTGTCCCTGTGCTGGTGAGGAGCTGGTGGCTGCCCAGCTGATCCGGAGGGACCGGGATCTGCTCATGGGTGCTCTGGAGGCCACGAGATGCCCCCAGCGACAGCACAACTTGGAGCCGGTGGTGTCACCACTACCAGAGCATGGGGAGACTGCCGTCATGCTGTCAGGAGCAGCCCAATGAAGCTGCAATGTTTGCCCACACCACGCGGGGTTTCTATTTTTTGTAATTCCCCTCGTTTGACACGTTTTGATGATGTTTCCATCCCGGTTGCCATGGTGACTCGCGTCCACGTCCCCACTGCTCTATACATCCTTCTCTCCCAAGTGCTGGTACAGGAGACACAAAAGCCCCCTCGTGTTCCCAGCAGCCTTCCCCAGCCTGAGGGGGCCAGGAATGGCTTTTCTCCTTCAGCTGCTCCCAGCCTTTCCACCCCCAGGTTCCAGCACTAATGCTTGGGAAGTTTTATTGAATCCCAGATTGGTTTAGATTGAAAGGGACCTTAAAGCCCATCCTGTCCCACTCCTGCCACGGGCAGGGACACCTTCCACTATCCCAGGTTGCTCCAAGCCCCAGTGTCCAACCTGGCCTTGGACACTTCCAGGGATCCAGGGGCAGCCACAGCTTCTCTCTTGTGGATGAAAACTCACACCATGTGTCTGAACAAGGACTGCAGCCAAACCCTGAGCAATTCTGCTGGGATAGTGCCCAGGCTCCCAGGCCAGGATTGTCCCTGATCCGACACGATCACACGCCGAGGAGTGCAGTGACACTTTGGAGCAGTCCCTGGCAACCCAGCCCTGCAGGCAGAGCTGCTTGCCCGCTGCCTGTCTCACTGCCTGTCCCACTGCCAGCCCCTGCCAGCCCACTCCCCCCAGCATCCTCTGGAGATGGGAAGCCGTGACCCAGATAAACGCAGTGGGTGCATCCACCAGCACCCACCCACCCTGCAGTGCAGGGCAGGGCTCACCTGGGACCCTTCTGTCTCTGCGGAGTAGTTGGGGCAGCAACAGCCCCACGTGTTTGTGTGCTCTGGGCTCAGCCCCGGCAGTGCCCCACCTGCTTTTGGGGGTGAAAGGAGCCGGGACAGGGCCTGCCTGGAGCCCTACCCCAGGAGCTCGGAGCAGGGAGCGTTGCTGGCCCTTGCCCCGGACACGGGAGGGCAGCCGGGCACCGCGCACGGAGCCTCACCCGCGCCCCGCCACCTTCGGGGCGCCCCGGGGGGGCTGGTCCCGCCCGGGCGCTGAGCTCGGGCTGAGCTCTGGCTGACGGCGATTCCAGCTGGCTGAGCACATTCTGGTGCAGATTACATCGATGTTCCCAGGAAGATGGGCTGTCACATCTCATCTCATTCTGCATTCCTGCTGTGCTCTCCCCACACCCTGCCCTGCCACAGCAGCACATGGGGTGCCAGCGCTGCCCAGCTGCATGGGCTGTAGGAAAGGGTTAATGAGCCCCCCGGTTAGTGCATCATGGGGGGCTCCCCAAAGCCACTGCCGTGCCCACGGTCCCACCAAAGTCACCACGAGGCTCAGGGTCCCACCAAAGACACTGCAGCACCCACGGTGCCAGCACCCAGGTCTGGCAGCTGCCTCAGTCCCAGGACCACAGCAACAGCAAAAAGAGGGACAATGTTCTCCCAAAACAGAAGGTGAATATGTAGCTGGATGTGCCAGGGCAGGACAAGAGCAGTTCAGGGCACAGGCATACCATGCATAGTCACTGCTCTCCGAACATCCATGGACTGGGAAAGCACAAGACAGATGGAGAGAGACTATTTACAAGGGCCTGGGGTACCAGGACAAGGGGAAATGGCTTCCCATTCCCAGAGGGCAGTGTTAGATGGAATACTGGGAAGAAATTGTTCCCTGTGAGGGTGGGGAGGCCCTGGCACAGGGTGCCCAGAGAAGTGTGGCTGCCCCTGGATCCCTGGGAGTGTCCAAGACCAGGCTGGATGGCACTTGGAGCAGCCTGGGACAGTGGAATATGTCCCTGCCTATGGCAGGGGGTAGGATGAGATGAGCTTTAAGGTCCTTTCCAGCCCAAACTATTCTGGGATTCAGAGATTTATTCACCTGCAGAGCCACTCTGTACATAATCCAGGGACAATGACAGGGCTCTGTCACTTCTTCGCCCTTTTGCCCAAAACAGGGCACTGCTGATCCACAAATACTTGATCTCACCATCTAGAGCAGTTGACTCTGAAATGGGTTTTTAATCAGAATCTTCCCTGCCCATCCATTTACAAACTTCCCCAGCACACATGGATTCTTGCAGCAACCAAAATATCTGGCTGGTCTCAGCCCTCGTGTCACTCTAAGGGAATTTCTCCACCCTCCTCAGCCCCCTGGGATGGGACCTGCTCTCCCTCCAGACATGGAACTGTCAGTGCAGGTGGAGCAGGGAGACAAACGGATGCACCTCCTCACTCTGTTCCCAGAGCAATTCCAAGATTCATCCTTCCCTGGCTGGCTCTGCTCATGAATAAACACCACCACTAACAACCCTTTACCTCGGCCCCAGGGAGGCATTTTTGCAATTTCTTGCTAGAATCCCTCTAAATGCATCACTTCCCTGATCCCCCGTGGAGATGTTTCCACAAGCAGAAACTGCTGGGCTGTGGCATGTGAATGTCACCGAGTGAATTGGTTAAAAATTCCATCTCGCTCACCTTCCCACGGCGCGCGGCAGCGGGAGCTCGGCGCCAGGCACCAGCTGTGCTGCAGCCTGCAAAATGGCTCTGGCTCCCGGCATCCGTCCTGGGAGCAGCGCTCAGCCCCAGCCTGTCAAAGGAGCAGCAGCAACAGGGAAAAGATAAAGAGACAAGTGGCATCATCTCTGTGCTGCTGCCAGTGGGAAACAACACTGGCATCTGAGATGCTGCTCCTGCACGGCAAAAGCACTGGGAAATATGGACCACTGACCCAGCCCACTGTCTGGGCAGCACTCCTGGGGCAGCAGGAGTCCTCTTCCCACCCCACCACCCTGGTTGAGTCCCCAGCCCTTGCCCTGTCACCACTGTGATGCAGTGGGTAGCCTGGCGCAGGCCAAAACCCAGTGGAAGAATTGTACTACCATCCCCTCAGCCAGGTGGGATGCGCCTGGGCACTGGGATGCACTCGGGTCCCAGGAAGTGCCTGGGCACTGGGATGCACTCGGGTCCCAGGAACTGCCTGGGCACTGGGATGCACTCGGGTCCCAGGAACTGCCTGGGCACTGGGATGCACTCGGGTCCCAGGAAGTGCCTGGGCACTGGGATGTCCTTGGGTACCACGAGGGGCTCAGTTACCCTCATGCTTGGAAACTGCACCGTGGTGAGGGAGGCTGGTGCAGAGCCCGGCCCCTGGGAGCCCCCTTTCCCCGTGAGTCAGGTGGGGACTGGGGGGTCCATGAGGGATGGGGGTGAGCACCCGTGGTTCCCTCCCCCTCCCAGAGCCGGCGTGTTTCCCACACATCCCCGGGTGTGCGGGAGCTTGGCCGCAGTGTGTTAAACAAGGAGCCTGGATCTGCGGATAACCAATCTGTCAGGCTTCTTCACTGGCGTTTTTTGGAAAACCCTGCAGGCAGGTGCAGGTGCCACATCAATATGTCAGCGCTCTGATGACGAGTTCATAATATTTTCTGCTTGCATTCCACTGTCTCCGTGTATTAGCAAACAGGCGTTTCCCAGCGCTGCTCGCCAGAGCCAGGGGTTGCGGATTTAATAACAAAATCATCGTGGTAAATCATTAGTTGGTGATTCAGCATGGAAATGCCTCATTAGCACTTCAGCATGTGCAGTGTGTGACTTATGAAAACCTCTGAATTATGACTAATTAAGTGCAGGCCAAAAAAAAATATCCCAGATCAGAACAATAGTCAGGATAAAATAAAGGGAAATAAAATAAAATAAAGGAAAATAAAATAAAATAAAATAAATAAAATAAAATAAAATAAAATAAAATAAAATAAAATAAAATAAAATAAAATAAAATAAAATAAAATAAAGGAATAAAATGTGTGAGGCCACCAGAATTGGTGCACACTGGGAGGAGAATCCACGTGCACAAGGTCAGAATGGAACAGTGCATGGAGAGAGTGGGTTGCTCAGCAAGATTCCTCCATCCTGAAGTACTAGAATACAGAACAACATCAACCTCTAATTAACAGAAGTTTTAAGATATTCAACATGCTAATCAATTGTTATATTAATCACAAGAACTTTGAGCACTGGCACATTCAAAGCCCTTTCCAATCAAATCCATTTTCCTTTGCAAAGCTTGATCCCAAGAAGCTGGTAACTGGGCAATCTGGGCCTGCTTGGCTCCCCTTGGCACCGAGGAACCGGGGTCCTGCCATGCCCCCCCCACCCAGGCCATCACCCCCTCACAGCCCCACGGTGCTCAGTGGGGTTCCCATGCTGGTCTCAGTCCGTCACTGGGGAGCAGGTGATGCTAAGTGAGCCTCTCACCCTAAGAAAGGCTCTAAAAATAAGCTCTTAATACACTCTTGCATCCTGTCAAGGCTTTAAATAGCTGTTTGGAGTTCAAATTTTAAAAACTGTTGAGCTCAAATCATTTATGACAACTTGGGAGCCAAAAATAAATGGGAATGAGGAAAGAGGAGGAGCCCGTCCCCCGCCGAAGCTACCGAGGAGAAGTGCCCGTGGGCTGAGCCCACGCACAGCCAGAGTCCCTGGAGCCTCGGGGGACATGGGGTGGAAGTGGGCTGGGGGAGAGGACTGGTCTTACGGCCACCCCATCCTGGATGGTGTCACTGGCCAAGCCCTGTGCCCAGCTGGAGGGACTGGGAGAGTTTGTCCTGTGGGGCAGGGGCACAAGGGGGCTGTGACTGGGAAATGGAGTCTGACTCATGAGCCACGGGGAGTCTCAGGAATGAGGAGTCACAGAGGGACCGTCTGACTGCACCAGCTTCTCATGATGTGGGTCCTTTGTCAAGATACTTGTTTATCCTATAGAATATTAGACCTTACTTCAATCCAGTTTGTAATTAGAAAAGTGCAGGGAGTGCTCACTCAGCTCTGCTCCAGAGACACCTGCAGCACAACCAAGCACTGGCTCTGCCTGTGAGAGACCCACTGAGCTCCTGGGAGAGGGGAAAGCAGTTGCTGCAGTCACAGAATTCCAGAATGGCTTGGGTTGGAAGAGATCTCACAAACCACTTCTGCCATGGGCAGGGACATATTCCACTATCCCAGGCTGCTCCAAGCCCCGTCCAACCTGGCTTGGAATGCTGCTGACTATCCAGGGGCAGCTACGGCTTCTCTGGGCACCTTGTGCCAGCGCCTCACACCCTCACAGGGAAGAATCCCTTCCCAATATCACATCCATTCCTGCCCTCTGGCAGTGGAAAGCCACTCCCCCTTGTGCTGTCCCTCCATCCCCGGTCCTAAGTCCCTCTCCAGCTCTCCTGGAGACCATTTAGGCACTGGAAGGAGCTCTAAGGTCTCCCTGGAGCCTTCTCTTCTCCAGGTGAATGCATCCAGCTCTCCCAGTCTGGCTCTAAGAAGAGGGGCTCCAGCCCTCGGAGCATCTCCATGACCTTGCCTGGTCTTGCTCCAGCAAGTACCTCGCTTTCTGAATGCTCACCCAAGGTTAGGGATGATCCCCATGAGACACGGGGCTGCCCCCACAAGCACTGTCCACTCAGGTCGGGCGTCCATCCCTGGTGTGGGGCAGCCCCTGGGCTGTCACCCTCCCCGCCGCCAGTCCAGCCGTGCCCCGCCAGCGCCAGCCATGTGCGCGGGGCTGTGAGCAATCGCCGCTCCTGGGCTTTCCAGAAATACTCTGCTCTCCTGCTCACTGACCTTTGATCCTTTATTCAATTTTCATTCTTCTGGAATGCCCAGAAATGCAGAGGATGCCCTGACACTCACGTCAGGGAGGAGGTTGGGACAGTGCCGGTGCTGCCTGCCTGTGGCAAGCACCAGAGGGCTGTGCTGGGAGGGGGCTCCAAGCACAGGGTAAGGGGTTCTGAGTGCAGGGACAGGGCTCTGAGTGCAAGGACGGGGCTCTGAACACAGGACCGATCATTTCTTTTTCCCTGGATGCTCCCGGAGCCGACCCCTCTGCAGTCACGATGTTCAGGCTGACTGGGGAGAGGGGCAGCCAGAGTGCTGGGCACGCTGCAGCTCCTCACCCTCCTCCTGCAACAGCTGAGTAGGAGGTTATGGGAAAAACATGTTTTCCCAAATCCCAGCACTTTCCGCTGCAGCACTTGCCTCTGGCTCCACCTGCATCTCACCGCACAGCTCAGCGACAGCCCAGAGCTGCTCCTCTCTCTCCCAAGGATCGTGGCACCAGTTTCACTCCCTTCCCTCACACAGCGTCTGCTGCAAGAGCCCGGGGAGGACTCCCCCTGCCTCCAGAGCAGGTTTCTGGTGCAGCTGCCTCTGCTGCCCCTCTGAGCACTGCAGGCACCCGGCATCCCAACCCGCAGTCTCAGGGCGGCCGCAGGGGATCCCCGGCTGTGCTGAACCAGCGTTTTCCTTGGTCATGCTGGAAACCCGTCAGGAGCAGCGCTTACTTCGGTCGAGCTTGGAAAAAGCAAGGAGGAGTTTGGCATTGGGGGGTGCATTAGCTCTGCCCCCTCAACCTGGTGGGTAGCTGGTTGGGATGACACCCAACTGGTAACCAGCTGGGTATGGACAGGTTTGGGTCAAATCTCGGGAAGAAATTCTTCCGTGAGGGTGGGGAGGCTGTGGCACAGGTTTCCCAGAGAAGCTGTGGCTGTCCCTGAATCCCTGGAAGTGTCCAAGGCTGGGCTGAACAGGGAGCAACCTGCTCTAGTGGAAGGTGTCCCTGCCCATGGCAGGGGTGGAACGAGATGGTCTGTGAAGTCCTTTCCAAACCAAGCCATTCCAGGATTCTCTGATTCTCCTGAAATTCCTAAACCTGAGTATTAAAAGGCAGCATCTCACCACAGCAGAACAATGTGGATAGCAAAATGAACCTTAATAAGGAATAATTTGCCCTCTAGGGGAAAAAATGCCAAATGGAAGCGTTGTATTCCCAGTCTGTGCCGTTAGAGCGTCAGTGATGTTGCACTTCCACTCACCCCACGTGCAAACAGCCCCCTGAGGCACCAGAGCAGAGCCCTGGGGACCGCGACCGCCTGCCCAGGACTGGTGGAGGTTGTGGGAACCCCACACAGGAAATCCCAAATGAGAGATAGAATGGGAAACCTGTCAGTGGGAACAGAGACAACTCCGAGCCAGGACCAGTCGAGCAGGAGCAGGGCCTGATGAAGTGAGTGTGGTGTCGAGAGCAGCGGGAGGAGCACCGGGATGTGCGCTGTCGGAGCTGCGTGGGGCAGGAGCCGTGTGGGATCGGAGCCGCGCGGTGTCAGAGCCGTGCTGCGCACAGCCCATATTGCAGGTGACATCCAGTGGCTGCGGGAAGCAGTGCAGCCCCACCGCCGCCACGGGCTCCGCACCTGGCACCGCACCCGGCACCGCACCCGGTACCGCACCCGGCACCGCACCCGGCACCGCACCTGGCACCGCACCCGGCACCGCACCCGGCACCGCACCCGGTACTGCACCCGGTACTGCACCCGGCACCGCACCCGGCACCGCACCTGGCACCGCACCCACCGAGCCCCAGCACCTCGCCAGGGGAGAAGCTGTGGCTGCCCCTTCCCTGGAAGGGTTTAAGGCCAGCTTGGACGGGGCTCGGAGCAACCTGGTCTAGCGGAAGGTTTGGGTTAGATCCTGCCCGAGTCAGGGGGCTGGAACGCCATGGTCTGTGAGGTCCCTTCCAAGCAGTGAAGCGCAGACCTCAGCTGGAGTTTCGGGAAGCTCAGTCTGCTGCCAATCCTGGCCCTCCATAGCCTCAGGGGTACCATCGGACTGCTCTGAGCAGGGAGCGCCGGGAGAGGGACGTATTCCGAGGTATTTGCAATTTCCTCCCACCTTAGGGGGATTTCCCCATCCCCCCCCCCCGCCCCGCCAGCCTCGCCCCGCTCTCCAGGGGCAGCGGGAGAGGTCTCACGCTTTAATAACAGAGGTATGTGGGGGAGACAGGCAGCACAAATAAACCTGCTGATGGGAGCAGCAGTGGCAGAAGTTTACTCGGCACCCAAGGCACCAGCCCCTCATGACTCCCACAGAGCCAGGACACGATGGAACAATGATGCAGATCTAGAGCCTGATGGGATATCACAGCCCCACCTGCTCATCCCCCCAGCCCCACTGCTGCTTTGGGGACAGCAGCCCCTCTGCCATCACGGGAACGAGCAGCCTGTGCCAAGCAGCCCATTTTGGGAGCAAGCCTTGTTTACTCTGGACTGAATGTTCACATCCCAGGAGCCGCTCAGCTACATAATCACCAAAACCAACACGGGACCCGGGACTGCGCTGTGTTTTTGTGCTTGTCCAGTGGCAGCTCAGGGAGATCAAAGTCTTGGCTCTGGCCGCAGCCAGCCCCGCGGGCCCTGTCTGGCTGCTGCCGTTCCCACCGTGCCAGGGAGGGACTCAGTGATGCTGGGGCAGGTGGGAGCACCCTGAGAGCCACCGGTGTTGCTGCAGGACTGGGGCTGGCTGCTCCCTGGAAAACAAAGTTTTTTCCAAAACTGCCTGAGACTCATCAGGGCTGGGAAGAGAAGGGCTGTGGCCATGCCCCGGCTTAAGCATGGGGAGGGGAAGTTTGGGCAGGAGGTGCTCATTGTCACAGCACTAGTGGGATGCTCTTACAGCCCTTTGTTGTTGCCCTGGTTTGTCGTACTCCCCCCTCTCCCACCATCCAAAACAAAGAGGACACAATTGTCATCATCTCCCCATCTCCCCTGCCCTGTGGGGTGGCTCTGGTGGGGTAGATCCCAGGTCAAGAGACAAAGAACAGTGTCCCAGCACTGAGGGACACCGGGAGCACAGTGCTGGGTGGTCACATCCCCCTCTCTGTCCAGGAAAGACCCCAGTGACACTGCAGGGACGAGATGTCACTCCTGGCACTTGTGCTCATGGGCACAGACCTGCATCCCACGCACAGACCCTTGTGAAGGTGTCATTGATCCAGCTTGACCTGATCCAGGCTAACAGGGCTTCCAGTCTTGCTCTGCACCACAACACCATCCCCACAATGGCAAGCTGAGCTGCAATGCTCTGGCAGTGGGACAACAGCAGGGCACAGCTGGCACCTGAACACAGCAGTTGGGGTGTGTGTGTACACAGTGCTCCTCCTCGGAACCCCTGGCATCCCCAGGTTCTACAGGGCCATGAAGGGAAACGTGTCTCCCCTCCTCCTCCTCCTCCTCCTCTCCTCACAGATGTTTTCAATGGGGAGGTTTCTCCCTTCCAGCCAAGGCAGATGCTGGATGTGTCCTCATCCAACAGCCCAAATTCCACGCACGCAGAGCCAGGGAGGCCATGGTGCCTGTTGGTGCTCTCCCAGCTGGGGGCAAGGGTCTCCCTGGCACACAGCCTGGCAGGGTACAGGTAATTCCAGTCAGTGAAACGTGCCCAGCAGTGCTTTCCATGGGGAGGGCAGCTGGAGCATGGGGAAGCTCCTGAGTCAGCAGGACGTGTGTGCACAGGGTCCAGCACAAAACCACACCCAATGCCAGGAACTCATGGTGAATGCAAAAGGGATTAATGGGGCCCTGGGCACTTGGGTAGTCTCCATCCCTGAGGGAACCAAGCTGGAGACCTCTGCACCCTACCCATGGGAGCTGATGCTCCCCAAGGTGACAGCCTCAGATGAGCCCCCAAAAAAGTGCTGAGGGGAGAGAGTGGCTCCAGCTGCCTTGCCTCCAGGTGTCCTGGCCCCATCACCATCTTTTGTCCTCTGAGCAGCAAAGCACCTGGACCAAAACCAGAAGGAATTGCAGCCACAGCCACTCGGAGCCCATGGCCACAGGGAACATAGTCCTTGATGTCCCCCACATGCAGGAGCTCCTACCGCTCACTCTCCTCCAAAAGGAACTACAGAGATGTTTTAGTTTGGAAAAAAATACACTCCTTCCACCTGAAATGTCATCCTGTGCTCATTCCATGCTTGGGAAAGGGCAGCAAAACCCTGGGAAGCAGCGAGGAGGAAGGAGAGGCTGGGAGAAGGACAGGGAGGATATGGGGCACCTGAATCAACACAAGGTACTGGTAGTGGCTGTTGTTTTATCACCTCCACCCTTCTCATCGCTGCTGCCAAACCCCGTGTGCATCCATGACCCAAGGACAGGAGGTCCCTGGCTGTAGGGTGGCTGAGCCAGGACAACCCGCCTGGCACCACCCCGGAGCGTTCGGGGGGTTCGTGTGCCGCTGACTCACACCAGGAGAATCTCTGGCCCAGCCCAAGTCCCCTCTCCCCTGCACAGAGCGGCCCAATGCCACGGCGAGCTCACACATGCCCAAGGTGGGAGTGGAGATCTGGATTTCTCAGCTCCAGCCTCGGCTGCACTGGAGCTGAAAGCAGGTGGGTTGGGGCATTCCAGAGTGAAGGTGCTGGTGACCAAGCTGGTCATGGCCTGCCTCAGACATCCTTGGCTCCACTGCATGGCAAGGAATGCCCATGACTGACCTGGACAGACCAGGCTCAGCTGCTCTCCTCGAGCATGGGATGGCAGGAACTATTCAGGAGAGATCTGAAAGACAGTGTGGGAACATGGTGACACAGGGGGAACTGCCTTGGGGCACAGGATGGGTGTCACCACTGGCACAGGGGCCCCAAAACCTCTCTCAGCAGCCAGAGCAGGAACAGTGGTACCAGACCCTTCCCCTGCCAGGATGGGGTTTTCCTGCCTTTCGGGATCGGGGCACCCCCAGCCTCGGTCCCACTGCACAGCGGCAGAGGCGAGCTGGGGACCGTGGCGGCTGTGGGTGCCTTTCTGCAGCGTCAGACGAATCCGCCCGGCTGCACCCCCGCGATTTATTCAGCTTAATCCGGCGGCGGGCAGGTCCCACCCGCGCCCCGCCGGCCGGGTGCCGGCTCAGCCCCGCGGGCGCGCGGCCCAGGGGGACGGTCCTTCCCCGCAGGGAGGGGACTGAGTTATGAAAGTTGTGAATGGGGAGTGTCCGGGGGGCTGGAGCAGAGGCAGCCCAGGGGCGCGGGGCACTCGCTGCGGGCAGCGCGGGCAGGCTGGGCTGCGGCACCCCGAGGTCCCCAGGACGCCTCCCGCCGCCGTCCCGCTCCCCGCAGACAACGCCGACCGGGAGAAGAGGCACTCGATGATACCCCAACCTCTACCCCCTCATTACCTCACCGGCTGGCTTCCTGGGGTTTATATCCCACAGTTCCGGGGGGAACGTCTCCTGAGGCCACTCTCGTGCCCTTATCACTTTTCCAGCCCAGCTTCTTCACTGTAACTGTTGGACGGAGAACTGATAAGGGTATGCGAGTGACACGAGCGACCGTCCTGACACGCTGGCCCCTGGTGGCCCCCGGGCTATCCCGGCTCCGGCTGCGGCTCCAGCTGCAGCAGGCATCCGTGCCTGTGCGTCTCCAGATGTTCGCTCCGGATAAACCGACGGCAAGGAAAATGCGGGGGATACAGAAGTACCTTTTTTCATTAAAATCTGTCAGGTCCCGTCACTCCGGGATTTTCCCTTTCAGCATCTGCAGCAGGTCTCCAGCAGGAAAGTGCATCTTTTTGGAAAAGGTCTTGAAATGCTTTTTAATGCGTTAGTGTTTGCTTGTGTTTCAGTAAAGCTAGCTTGGAATTCTTTGGGATCAATGTAAAGATTAATTATAAAAGTAAGAAATTAGTGTAAAACTTCTGTGCTTTCCTGTGCCTGGAATTGTTCCTGTGAAATGCTCTTTATTCCCAACATTTCCCTGATTTTCTAGGTGAGTTCCTGCCTGCCATCTCCAGCCACAGCAGATGAAGGAAATGATGACCACCCCAGAGGGACAAGGGCAGCGAACTCCAAGATGAGGTAAGGAGGTGTCTGTTCGGCAGAGCCCTGTGCTCCCATCTGGCTTGGGGTGCTGCTGTGTCCCACCGAGCCTGGGGTCACCGGGGATCCCACAGGGGCTGCTCCTGCATGACAAACCGATGCTTTAAAGCACCCAGGAATCCCTTCACACGTCCATCCTCTTTTTCCCAGTTTTCCAGTTATTCCCATCAGTCAGATCTTTCCTGCCTCCCCTAAAGCGTTTTGCAGAGTGCGTGCCAGCACGCTGGCATTCTGGGGTGCTTGCTCACGGACACATGGCTGGGTGGAGAGGAAAGAGCCAGCACCAGCACAGGGAGTAGGTTTCTTTCCATGGGGGATACAGCCTGGCCTTGCCAAAACCCATCGGCTTCATGGCCCACACTCCAGGGCTGCCCTGTCCCCACATGACCCCCACAGCCATCGACTGCTGCAGCCCCACGGGGCTCCCCAAAAACAAGGCTACCCCCAGACAACCCTCCTGCAGCTCCCTGCACACCCTGCTGCTAGACAAAGGCTGGAGCGGGATCCCAGAGCCTCACAGGGGTGGGTGTCCCCGGTCCACTCAGCTTCCAGGCGCAGACATCAGGGCAGGGATCAAAGTGGAGGAGCAGATCCGTGTCAGGCACTGCGTGCACAGGCTGGCCTGGGGAGGGGATGCTCCCCTAGTCCCAGACCCTCCTGCTCCCGAGCTTGGGCCCCATCCTGACCCCTGGCTTGGCCCCAGATACTGACTTGGAGGCGTAGCCCCGATGTGGGAGTCTTGGCCCCCCGGGCTCATCTGGAGGCCACAGTGCCACGCACCAGGCACGGCTCCCTTCTCTCGCTGCAGCCCTTTGGGGAGAGCTGGACTGTGCCCTGGCTGCTCCCCCTGGCTGCAGGTGGCCCCACGGCAGCCTTCGCCATGGCCGGGGATCGAGGGCTCTGCTGCCCCACTCCCCGAGCGTCCTCGTGGAGCACAGAGGGGAGTGTCAGTATTTGGGACAGGCTCTGTCTCCCTTCGTCAATGGCTTTTTCTTCCCCCCAGTAACTCTGGACCCAGGCCAAGGGAGGCAGGATGTGACCCCACGCACCACAGCTCTGGGCAGACAACTCAGTGCGCTGGCACCAGTGGGTTTGGAGCACTTGGGGGCCCCAGGACTTCCCCCCAGCCCACTCGTCTCCCGGGAGCCGGAGGGGCAGAGCACTGCTCTACACACAGCCCACACAGCCCCTCTGGTTGTTCCTGGTGCCCAGGGAGGTGTGGAGGTGGCAGAGGACCCATAAAATGAAGTGAGGGAAGAGGAGGGTCATCCCCAACATCCCTCTGTGAGCTGGTCTAGGGACAAAACTGGAGCGGTCATGGCATCCCTTGGCACTGGGGGTCTTCTCTGGAGAGCACCAGGAGCTGCTGGGAGACCCAAACTGGCCAGGGTGAGTGCTTGAAACTACCGGGAACCCTGAAACGGATAGGGTGAGCGCCTGGAGCCTGCAGGAGCCCCAGATGTGAGTGCCTGCGTTCTGACAGCCGCTTCTGCATGAGGGGTTCAGCGGGGGGCCGGGACCTCATGTGATCCCTCTGCAAACAGCCGCCGGCGGGTTGTCAGTGTGTATTTGGCCTTGCCCCGTGGCAGGTGGTGTGATCAGCCATGAAAAGACGGCTTAGCGGCACCGGAAAACTCCTGAGGCAGCCGAATTCCCCGCGCCGGCCCCAGCCCAGCCCCGGCCGCGGGGAGCCGGGCCAGAGCAGCGCGGCCGGGGGGAGTCGGGGCACGGCGGGGCGATGGCTGAGCCAGCACCGGTGCTGCTGCCGCGCAGCCGCTTCTCGCCCTGAGCACGTAGCCCTGATATTAAAGTCATGAATAGGAAATTCCACTTCTTCAGAAAAAAACAGAAGCCGGATATTTCATAAGTGTCCTAGCGGACATGAAAGCCGCACCAGGAAATTTCGCTTAGCAGAGATATTAAAGTTGACGCAGCCCTTGGGGCAGCCGGGGTCAAGCACCCGGAGCCCGGTACGGGGCGAGGGACGGCTGCGGGGACACGCGTGTGCTGCTGCTCCCGCACATTCCACCATCCCTCGTGTCCCTGTCCCTGCCAGCCCTGCCTCAGCCCCTCTTCACTCTGCAATAGGTGACCCCAGGTCTAGTACAGCCCACCCCTCCCACCCGCAGCATTCCCAGTGGGAAAACAAAGCCCCTTCCCTCGCAGCCACAGCCCTGGTGCTGCCAGGCTGAGGTCACCGAGCCTGCCACGGGCAGCGTGGGTCCTGCCTGCACCGAGCCTGCTGTGGGCAGCATAGCTACACCCTTGCTGCCCGCCTGTGCCCTGACAACGGAGGTAACTGGCTGCAAGGGCAGGCATCAAAGTGCCCAAGAGTTTCTTCCCAACACAGCCAAGTCATCACCAACACCCTCATCCACCCCACAATTCTTTCCCAGCAAAGCCCACCAGCACAACTTGCTTTCTCCCCAGAGGGAGGCAGGATGGGGAATTGGGATACTTGCCCGCTCTATCCAGGAGCACGTGGCAGCACATCTGCAGGCATTGTGGGAGCAGGAGGCAGATACGTCTGGGAAAAGCGAGAAGCTGCTCCGGCACTGCTGAGGGGTCATGCCTTGCGCCTGTGGCTATCTGCGTTTGCTCCGTGCTCCATGCCCCATCCCACACGGAGCACACACAGCCGAGAGCTCTGGGGGAGGCAGAGCCTCACAGGGGTTCATCGTGGGTCCCTTGCCCCTCCCGAACACAACATGAGCCTTTGATCACCAAGAGGCCAGCGACCTCCCTCGGAACGCCCCTCGAAGGAGGGAGACGGGCAATGGCTCCACAGGCACTGGCACCGCTGCCGCAGGTGGGGCGCAGGAGCCAAGCGCTCAGGGGGGACCCCACAGACGTGAGACACAAAGGGGGCAGCAGCCGAGCCCCCATCAGGGCACAAGGCAGGCCAGAGCCCCGCAGGGGGCTGCACTGGGGTGAGGGGTGTGCCACCCCCAGGGATGGGGAGTGACGCTGGCCCCGGGCACAGCGCAGCATCGCTCACCCCGGTGCTGCCAGGGAGCGCCGCCCCCACAGGCACCGAGCACAGCTAATTGCGGGTTATTGCACTGCTCTGTCATTAAATACGGATCACTTCTCTTCCGACACGCACTGCGAGGAGTGCAAACTTGGATCTTCTCCTGCCTCCGCTCAGCGCCTCTCCTCACCTGCCAGCAGCCACGGCACGGCAGCGGGAGCAGCACGCACTGTGGTGGTGGCAGAGGGGGCACTGTGCTTTGGGTTGGGAGGGGCCTTAAAGATCATCTCATTCCAACCCTCTGCCATGGGCAGGGACACCTTCCACTATCCCAGGTTGTTCGAATCCCCATCCAACCTGGCCTGGAACACTGCCAGGCACGGGGCAGCCACAGCTTCTCTGGCAAACCTGTGACAGAGCCTCACCACCCTCACTGAGAAAAATCCCATCCCAATATCCTGTCTAGCCCTGTCCTCTGGCAATGGGAAGCCATTCGCTTTGTTCTGGCACTCCAGGCTCTTGCCCCAAGTCCCTCTTCAGCTCTCCTGGAGCCCCTTTAGGCACTAGAAGGAGCTATAAGGTCTTCCCAGAGCTTTCTCTTCTCCAGGCTGAAGACATTTCATCCCACAGCTTTGGCTGAATCAGGATCCAGCTGCCCAGACCCTGGGCTTTATCTCCAGTCCAGTCTGGAGCCCCACACCTCTGCCATTCCCAGGGACCAGGCACTGACATTTCCCTGTTGCTGTTCCCTGTGGGGATTCATCAGAATTAGGAGTTAAACACAACCCAAAGAGCATTGTAATGGCTTCTCGAGAGAATACAAGTTTCTAAAATTAAAAAAGCAAAATGAGAGAATTGAAAATTTTTGAGTTGGTTTTCTTGCCATGGATATTTATAAAACTTAGTTCAATAATATTAAGAAAATACAGGAGAGTGCTGGGTGAGAGCTGCAGTCTGCATCCCCATCCCACGGCAAGGCACATATCAGACCTCAGCGCCTGTGCCCTGCCAGGATCAGAGCTGCAGCATTGATTCCAGGAGCTCAGAGCAGGGAATCACCTATCCAAAAACCAGAAAACCCATCGAAAGACCCCCAAGCCACAAGGAATTTATTGCCCATTGCCACAAGCAATAAACACAGTGCTCAGAGAGTCCAGGCAATTTTTTTTCTCCCTGCCACATCACCCCACACTCTCATCTTAATTGGTAAATAATCACACCAATTGCATTGTCACTCCAACCGTTCTATGCCTGCCCAGGAAACTGTGGCTGCCCCATCCCTGGAAGTGTTCAAGGCCAGTTTGGACAGGGCTCAGAGCAACCTGGGATAGTGGAAGGCGTCCCTGCCCACGGCAGGGGGTTGGAATGAGATGAGCTTTAAGGTCCTTTCCAATCCAAGCCATTTTGGGACTCAGTGATTCACCCATTACAGCACAAGTGGCCTCATCTTCCACTGCCACCCACAGATATTCATTCCCTCCTGCCAGGATCTGGTGATTTCCACCCTGGTATCAAGGCATTTCCAGCCTTTCGATGTAAGGCTTTCTCTGCTGCCCCTCTGGAGCACAGCCAGGTGAAAAACCCACCATGGAGGTGCAAGAATTGCAGATTACAAAGGGAGAAGCATGGAGGAGAGCAGGGAGAGAGATGCGTTGTCAAGGCAACAGCAACTGCAGGACTGGGAGAGGGAAGGAGAGGGGAACAGGGGTAGCCAGGGCTCCGGTGATGGGCACAGGGGCACAGGAAGCCAAGGGCAAGGACAGGGAGAGGAACACTACCCCCTGCCCCTCTGCCCACCAGGACAGCTCTCAGCCCAGCTCCCAGTGAGGGAGGATGATTCAGAGCCCCATCCCCAGAGCCCACCACCTGCATCTCACAGCCCAGCTCCCCAGTGCTCAGGGTCCGAGGGACAGAAGCTGCCACTCTCCAAGGCCCATCAACTGAGAAAATGCCACCAGTGACTCAAAGGGGAGCTGCTCTAGCTGCTCAGTGCCACAGACCACCACGGTCCAACTTTCAGACCTTTGAACAATTTGTTAAGAGTCTGAGTAAAACCGACTCCCCACACTGCGGAGCAGAGTCTGGAGAGATCCCTATCCCACCCGTCTCCAAACCCTCCCACTTACAGGAAAGGTTGAAACTTTGTTCATGCCTCAGACAGGCATGGAAGTCCTCAGCTCAGGGAGGGGACAGCAGGCACAGTCACCTGTGAGGTCCATGGTGGCCAGTGCAGATACAAAGCTGCCAATCTGACACAGATCCAGCCTTGGACCCAAGTTCACCACGGCAGCAGTGAGAGTGCAGGTGTGATCGGGGCACAGGGAATCCTTTGCACTTGTGCACCTACAGACCCTGGTGTGCAAAGAGCTGTCACCATCCCCTCAGCCAGGAGCCAGGACAGGGAGAGGGGACAGACAGGCAGTCAGTGCAGAAGCAGTCAGGGTGCTGCTGTGCTTACCTCCTGAGCCCCATGTCCTGAGCCCTACACCCAGAGCCCCACACCCTGTTCCCTCCCTCCCTCGGTTGTCCAAGGCCCCAAAGCAGCCCTGGTAGGGCAGCAGCTCTTGGCAGCACGGTGAGCCCTGCTTCCTGCTGAGCTCCTGCTCCCTGCTGAGCCCCTGCTCCCTGCTGAGCCTGTGCTCCCCACGCACCCATCCCAGCAGCAATCCCTGCCAGGTCCTGACAGCTCCCTAAAGCTGCTGCACTATTTTTACCCCACGGTTGCCATAGAGACATCAAAGCCGCTCCCCGTGATGATGCAGCTGCTTTTGGGTGATGCAGTCTCTTCCAGAAGCACTGCATCACCCATTGTATCATCCACTGCATCACACACTTCACCACCCATTGTATCACCCACTGTTATCACCTGCTGCATCATCACTCACTGCATCACCCACTGCATCACCCACTGCATCATCACCCACTGCATCACCCACCTCAGGTCCCCTTGGACACCCCCTCTGGTCCCAGAGATCTGTGTCAGCTCCCCATGCCCTTGGCAATGCCACAGGATGTGGGGTCACACAGACACCTGCTCCATCCATCACCCCCGGTGCCCCAGGCTGGGGTGAGCTGCTGCTTCCCCAGCCTGGCCAAGGTGCCGCTGTGCTGGGCAATGTCTCCCCAGGGCCAGCTCAAACGTCCTGCCAAAGCCAGGGACCAGAGGAGGAGCAGTATGAAGCACTGCACGGCCACAGGAGGTGGCAGGGCTGTCACTAATATAATGGATTTTAGCTGACTGATCTCTGGCACACCCATTTTTCCAGCAGGAGAAATCAGGGTCCCAATTAAAGCAGGTAAAAACCTGACCCAGGCTCCAGCTCCACTCATATCTGAAGGGAAAACAAGGTGCTGAGGGCATGGTTGGACCCTCTCCTCCATGAAACCCCAGGAGGGGCATGGCTGGGGCCGAACTCAGGTGGGCTGAGACAACCTGCACCCAGGGCAGCCCCACTGTGTCCCACAGGTCGAGGGACCTGGGTTGTGCCCTAGGTAGCAGCAGCATCAGGAGCAGCAGAGCCAGTGGTTCCCCCCAGAATGCTGAGCTCCCCCATGCCTGCACTCAGCCCCTGGGAGTGTGGCTATAAACGGTGAAACAGCGGCCGTGCAGGGATGAGCTGGCAGGAATAACTCACACAGCCCTCGGCAAAGCACCCAAAATAGAACCTGCCAGCACCGGGTGCCTCCAGGGAGACAGAGCTGGTTCAGCCCTTGGCGAGGCTGCGCTGGCACCCCACCTGTGCCTGAGCTGGGAGTCCGAAGGTGCCAGGACACGATACTTTGGGACAAGACCCTTCTCCAGGAGACAGACCCAGCTCTGCTCAGCCAGGGGCTGCAGCTCCTCCAGGACTGAGGAGAACGTGGAGCCAACAGCCCCTCACCATCCTGTCCCTGCTCCCACAATCTCAGCCCCCCAAGGCATCACTGCAGCCCTCTCAAATGCCCTGGGAACCACAGCCGCACCCCACAGAGACCAGACAGCCCAGAAAACAGCTCTCCTTTCTCCAGGCTGGGCCAGACTCTAACCATAACCTCAGCAGGCTCTAATAAAGGGATGACTGCTCCCTGGCTGCTCATGCAAGTGGGATAGTCCTGGGATGGCCCCACAAAGCATTCAGCATCTCTGATGTTCTCTTCAGTGACTCAGTTCTGCCACCTCTGCCTCTCTCTGTCCTGCCAGGAGAAAGAAGCCCCCTGCCCAGGTGAGGATTCTGGGTACCAGCACCACCCATGCCACAGGGTACTGGTATCACCAGCAGCACTTCCAGCCACTGCCCAGCCCTCCACACCCTGCCAGGGCTGTTCCATGGCGGCAGAATACCCTGTGGTGGGACCCAACCACCTCAAAGCCACTTCATCCCGGTTCTGTCCCAAACTGATCATGTCTGGACCCCATCCTGCTGCCCCCAAGGCTGCACGGGCACTGCTGAGATCAAGCCCATGGCTCAGAGCCCTGCACAGAGCTGCAGCTTCTCCAACAGCCATCCCTGCGGCCCCGTTGCCATGGCATCCTTAGGGATGGCACAGATACCAGTGAGGAAGGCAAGGAGGATGAAGATAAGTGGACACATTGGCTCTGCAAAGCCAGGGCATGGCTAGGGCAGATTTGAGGACCTCTGGCAGCAGGCAGGGGCCATTTCTGCTCCCCTCCACAGAGGTCCCAGCTCCCAGGACTGGCATAACTGAGCTGGCACCACCATGCTGGTCCCTCCCAGCTGGGGCATCTCCCACCCCACAGACGCCTGGAAGCTGGTGAGTCTAGCCTGGTGGAGCAGGAAAGGGCACTCTCGGATTTCAACATCTTCAAGGCACAGGTTGTTCCTGCTTTCCAGCCAGGACCAGCCAGCCTGGGCTCCAGCACAGGGGTGACAACTCACAGGAGCAGCAAGGGGGGCAGAGGTGAAAGGGGCACTTGTGGGGGGGTGTCGGCTCCCCAACCGTTACTGCCAAAATTCTCCTAATTGCAATCACCAGGGACCCAGGACCTTCCCTCTTTCCCCACAAACACCTCCTTCCTCCTTGTCACCATCCCTGACCTATCTTGGGGTGCCCTGGGAGCAGAACAGACTTCCCTCAGCTGGGGGGATTCGGTGGCTTCCTCTGGTGTTTCCATTGTCCTTCCTCTGCTTCCATTGCTGGGCAGCCTGGGGTCCTCCTGTCACCACAGCTTGTCTGTTCTAAATTTGTGGGTTTCAGGAGTTTATTTTTAAGATGTTTATTTTATTAAGGTGTTTATGTCATTTTGCTTTTAGGAGTTAAGCTGTTTATTTTCGACAACTGGTGTGCTCATGCATTAGAAAATGGACAGATAAACACATTTTGTCAGGGTTATAGCCAGTTTAGGCAGGTACTGCAGAGCGTCTGTGTTACCAAGTCAGGAGGAGCCTGCCATAAGGTTTGCCAAATGCTTTCTAATGTAGTAAGACTGACTTAATTTTTCTTCTGGCTCTGATTCTCATTGTCATCATCATCTTTGAACGAAGAGCGCTGCAATATTAGATTATATTTTATTAATCACAAGAGAAATTTCCCCAAATGTTAATGTGATACAGAGGGTGTGATGACAAACATCCTCACAGATGCGATGGTCTGCAGAAGTACAGAACTATGGGGGTTAGGGGGGTGGTCAGGGCCATCTGTGAACATTTTCCTCTTACTCTAAATTCTCTCTTTCTGCTGGGAGTGCTCCGAAAGAGACACCGAGCAAAGTGGAGGAAGCTGCTGGGAAGCAAGTTCTTGCCCAGATGTGAGATCTGGGGACAAAGTAGGGCCAGAGAGGCAGCACACTGCTGCTTGTCCAGGTGCATCACCCTGGCACTGAGGGCAGCTCTGCCCGGGGAGCAGACACAGGGATCCCAGCTTCTCCTGCGCGGCACAGAGCACTCCTGTGCCCCAGGTGTGCCCTCAGGTTCTCCAGACGTGCGCTCAAACCACGGAGTCATTGACATCAGAGGGGGCTTAGGGAGTCTGTAATTCCCCCTGTTCCAAGTGAGCTGTGGGCTCAGGTTAGTTTGGGGCCTGGAGAGCCCCAAGAGCAGGGACACTCACACCCCACCCCTCCTCACAGACACCCCCGCNCCACCCGCGGGCGGACGCGCCGCCCCCCCGCACCCTCCTCCTCGCGCAGCGCCGGGCAGCGGCACCGGGCACCGGCACCGACAGCGGGCACCGGCACCGAGCACCGGCACCGGCAGCAAGAAGCGGCACCGGCATCAGCCCCGGCACAGGGCACGGGGCAGCTGCACCAACACCGGGCAGCGGCACCGGACACCGACACGGGCACCGGACAGCAGGTAGCGGGCCGGGGGCTGCGGCCTCCCCCCACCATCAGCACCGCAGCCGGGGGCGGCGGCGGGAGCGGAAGCGGGATGGCCGCGGCTCGGGGGGGTGCGGGGGACATCAGTCCCGGCGGGAGTGGGGGACAACCGATTCCCGGGTCTCTCCCCGGGTCCGAGGGGTCCCCACGGGCAGGGGCCGTGGGGAGCTCACGGGCAGGGAGTGGTACCGTCGGCGGCTTTGGGAGGGGCTGGGAGCAGTGTGAGCACTGACCGCAGGTCCAGGGGCCGCAGGGTCCCCATGCAGGGCAGAGAGGGGTGGGAAAGGGCCGGAGGCGTGTGCCCTCTCCGGGGGCACTCTGGGGGCACTGGCTGCTCAGGGCTCCAGGAACACTCTGAGGAGTGACACAGGGAGTGGGGAGCAGCAGGAGCGGCTGGCAGTGGGAGCAGGGAGTGGGGGTCAGTGGGGCGGTAGAAGCAGGAGGCCATAGAAACACAACAGACAGTACGACTGAGGCTGCTTCTGCTTCCCTCCAGCGGTGAGGCAGCAGAGATCCCAGCTGCAGCCCAGGAAGCCATCGGGGAAGCGAACTTCCTACACAGTCTACAGTGGGCTTCGTGTTGTGGCCCCCCAGACACAGCAGGCCAGTGGAGACTATCAGAAGCTCTCTGATCTCCTGGGGAAACCAAGGCATCTGGACAGCTGTCTGCACAAGGTGGGTGGACACAGCCAGAGGGACAGTGGGAAGTGGGGCAGTGGCCAGAGCATGGCATCCCAGGAAGGCAGGGACAAAGGAGTGGGGCTCACCTCTTCTCCATGGTTTCCCCCACAGCCACCACTGCCATCACCCAGCAGGAGCAGCAGCCAGTGCCATGGATGAAGTGACAGAGCTGGAGCTGGGGAGCAACTCCCTCCTGAAGGCCGTGTGGCTCGGCCGGCTCCGGTTGACCCGGCTGCTGCTGGAAGGGGGGGCTTACATCAACGAGAGCAATGAGAAGGGAGAGACTGCCCTGATGGTGGCCTGCATCACCACGCACGTCGACCAGCAGAGCATCCACAAGGCCAAGATGGTGAAGTACCTGCTGGACAACAGAGCTGATCCCAACATCCAGGACAAGTCTGGGAAAACCGCCCTCATGCATGCCTGTATCCGCGGGGCTGGGGGGGACGTGGTGTCCCTGCTGCTGGAGAGCGGGGCAGACCCCAGCCTGGAAGACCACTCGGGAGCCTCAGCGCTGGTCCACGCCATCAATGCCGAGGACAAGGCTGTGCTGCAGCACCTCCTGAATGCCTGCAGAGCCAAGGGGAAGGAGGTGATCATCATCACCATGGACACATCGGCCTCCGGCACCAAGACCGCCAAGCAGTACCTGAATGTTGCCCCTGCGCTGGAGTTTAAGGACAGGGCTCCCCTCGAAGAGGGCGCAGCCCCCTCTAGCGCTCATCTGAAAACTCCCATCTCAGCACCTTCCTCTGCCGAGAAGGAGAGCAGCACTCTCACCCCACACCCTTCAAACACTGGGGACACTGAGCCACCCTCCCCGGGCCAGAGAGCTTCCCGGAGAGCCCACCTGCCCCGATTGAAGCGACTGCGGTCAGAACCGTGGGGTCTGGTGGCACCCTCGGTGCTGGCGGCCTCTGCACACCGCGATGACACGCGGGTCTGTGCTGACAACGAGGTCATCACGGGCATTGGCGACCTCGCGCTCTCCAAAAAGCCCTCCCTCACCCGGAGCAGCAGCAGCAAGGGAAGGGACCCCTCTCTCTTCCCCCCAGTGGATGAGCAGGCACTGGGGCCACTGGCATGGAAAGCCACCCACGAGAAGAGCCCAGGCACCCACCCATGCCTGTCCCGGAGCATCACAGTCCCAGAGGAGCCAGAGAGCACCAGCCCGGCCGCCAGCTCAGCTGCAGGGATGGACACTCCACACTGGTGGAGGCCGGGCACTGAACACAACGGAGACTCCCAGGTCACTGAGGTGGGGAAGGGGCCATCAGAGAGGAGGAAGCTGAGCGGGTCCCACCTGGCCTTGCTGGATGGTTCCTGTGAGTCGCCCTCCAGCAGCGCCAGCACATCGCCCAGCACTGGCCGGCGCCGGCCACCCAGCTTGCTGGAGAGGCGAGGATCTGGGACCCTGCTGCTGGACCACATCTCCCACACAAGGCCGGGATATCTGCCCCCCCTGAATGTGAACCCCAACCCCCCGATTCCTGACATTGGCTCCAGCAAAGCCCCCTCCCCGCTGGCTGCTGGGCTGAAGCCCCTGGTGCCACTCACACCCAGCTCACCCAGGCGGGGTGATCTGAGAGCCCACAGGAAGCTCCTCCGCAGACATTCCATGCAGGCAGAGCAGATGCGGCACCTCTCCGATTTCGAGGAGGTCGTGGCGCAGTAGCCGTATCACCATTTGTCCACAGGGAGGTGGCCAAAGCCATGCTGTCCCTGCAGGTTCCCACACAGAGTGGGCGCTGGCTCCGGGGACACACTGGTGGCCAGGGGGTTCAGCCCTGAGTCCAGGGGCTGAATCGGGAGTAACCAGCTGGAGATCGATCCCATACCGTCCTAGATCGCCAAGCTCCGTGCCAAGGATCCCACAAGCAGTTCACTTATTCCTCACTAGTTGCAATCCGCTTTTCTTCCATCCTGCTCGTTCTTTCGCCGAATCCCCTTCCGGAGCCGCCGGTGGTGGTCTCTGGGCCGAGGCGTTCATGAAGTGCCTTCCAGGACGGGAAGGGGCTCAGTACTGCGAGGGCTGGAGGAGCGGGAACACCTCTCCAGCCACGGACCGTGTCGATGCTCTCCTGGAGCGGGAGAGGGAGACAATCCTCCATCTCCGAGATTCCCGAACGCTCCGGAGCTCCGACGGCTGAGCTCACCCGGCACCGCTGCAGCCTCGTCGACTGTGGGCCGGGATGGGCTTCTCTCGTCTCTGAAGCATCCCAGCTTCAGGGGGTTCATTCCCCACCGCGCCGAGGAGCTCTGAACTCAGGAAGCGCTGAATCCCCGAGCAGGACGGTCAGCCTGGCTGCATGGGAAGCCTCTGCCAGCGGCGGGGAACCCGGGATGCCAAGTCACCGAGGTTGACACGGGCTCACCCCCGGGGCTCATCCCACCGGGAAAGTCCCAGGCACCGCGCCACAGCCAAGACCCCGCTCTACCTACCCCGCGCAGGGAGCTCTCCCAGCGCTCACCCCGCGCACCGTGTGCCGTGCAGCGGCCCTGTCGTGCCGTGGCTGCCGACTGCTTCCGTGACTCCATTAATGCGTTTATTTACAAGACTGCATGTGTGTAAGGGTGCAGGGGCAGGTGTTGGGGTGACGCCGTGGCCCTGAGGAGACTTTTGCACTAATTTGGCACTGCATTAATAAAGCGCTCAGCTTGGGACGGAGGCTGATCTCGCGTGGACCCCACACCAGCCGCCCGGCCCGGGGGGTCCCCGGGGCTCTCGGAGTGCTCGGCTGGGAGATGCCGGGGGGGCCTCGGTGTGCCGGAGCACCCGGAACGTTCCCGGGATTCCCGTGTGTGCCCGCCCCGGGGCCGGAGGTGCCGCCCCGCCCCGCTCGCAGCGGAAGCGCCACGTCAAGGGGGGCGGTTCGGGGGCGGGTGCCGGTGGTGCTGCTGGCGCGGTGCGTGTCGCGATGCCCGGCGCGGTGCGGACGCTGTGCCTGGCCGCGCTGCTGGGCGCGCTGGGGGCCGTCGGGACGGAGCTGACGCTGGAGCTGCCCGACAGCGCCCAGCGCTGCTTCCACCAGGAGCTGGAGAGCGGCATCAAGTTCACCCTTGACTATCAGGTACTACTCTGCCTGTGCGTGCCTGTACCTTCTGGCAGCCCTGCATGCTCCCTGCCTGCACCTCCTGCCCGTACCTCTGCCAGCACCTCCAGTTGATGTCACAAGCGTTCGTGATGTCACTGAGCCCTTTTTTGTCAATGTGCCTTTGTATTCTCTCTGCTCTCAAACTTTTAAGAAGTGTATCATCTCTAGATCTGAAGCTGCAATTAACCCTCACTTTTCTCAGGCATAGTCATCAGAAAACGGGGCTGAGGGAGTCGGAGCTGTTCGGCCTGGAGAAGAGAAGGTTGTGTGCAGACCTCACAGCACCTTCCAGTACCTCCAGGAAGCTGGAGAGGGCCCCTCCATCAGGCCAGCACCCCCTGCCTGCACCTCCAGCCGCACCCCTGCCTGGGCCCTGCCTGCACCCCTTTTGTGCCCCATCCCTGTGCCCCTGCCCGTGCGTGCCTATTGTCTCTGCCCGTGCCACCTGCCCACGGCCCTGCCTGCGCTCCCATCCCTGTGCCGTGCAGAGCCCCAGGCAGGGCTGCAGTTCCCTCCTCCCATGCGCACCCCAGTTACCTCCATGCTGCACTAGGAGTTGTTCCCAGCCCCATGCCCAGCAGTGCCCACCTGAGAGCCAGGTGTGGGATGTGCCCACAGCAGCCATGGGAGCCCCTGAGCTGAGTCATGAGGGCTGTTGCTGTCTCCAGGCATCCCACCTGAGCTGTGGGCACCCCACCTGAGTTGCTGGCACCATGGTGCACAGCTTCCCCAGCACTCCCCTGGCCTTGGCCCCATCCTATGGGCATGGTGCCCACTGGCTTCTCGCACAGCTGTGGGGCTGGGCAGGGTCAGGGGGCCCTTGCCACGTTGCTTGGCATGTGCCACCATCTGAGACACATCTCCCTGCACAGGTGATCAGCGGAGGGCACTATGATGTGGACTGCTACGTGGAGGACCCCAATGGCAAGACCATCTACCAGGAGACCAAGAAGCAGTACGACAGCTTCTCACACCACACAGAGGCCAAGGGTGTCTACACCTTCTGCTTCAGCAACGAGTTCTCCACCTTCTCCCACAAAATTGTCTACTTCGACTTCCAGGTGGGCGATGAGCCACCCATCCTGCCCGACATGAACAACCGCGTCACCGCCCTGACACAGGTGAGTCCCAGGAGGATAGGAGGGAGGGAGGAAAGGAGGAAGGGCTGCAGCCCTCCCTTGTGGGATGGCAGTTGGGGGCATTTCCCCCTCCTCCCCCACTGGATGCAGAAGTGCCAACCGCCAGCCAACAGCCCCACCACACACCACATCCTCTGCCTGGGACGGGGGGGCTGTGCTGGGTCTGGGCTCCCCCATCTGCAGCAGCCCGTGTCCATTGCATGAGGAAATTGCATCAGCCATTCCATCCCTTGGTGTGAGCCTCTGGGCTAGGCATCCAGGTGCATTGGCGGGCCTTTCAGCTCTGTCCCCATGGGAAACCAACCTGGATGGGTTCTGGCAGGGAACCTACAACACAGATACTGCTGTCCTGCTCTTGGGTGGCCTGGCACAGTCCTGGGCTCCCTCAGCTGTGCCATGTCAGAAGCGACAGGGCACTCTTGTCCTTGTCCCCCAGATGGAATCCGCCTGTGTCACCATCCACGAGATGCTGAACGCGGTGATCGACTCCCAGACCCACTACCGGCTGCGGGAGGCGCAGGACCGGAGCAGAGCTGAGGAGCTCAATGGCCGCGTCTCATACTGGTCAGTGGGGGAAACCCTCATCCTCTTCATGGTCAGCATCGGGCAGGTGATGCTGCTCAAGAGCTTCTTCACTGAGAAGAGACCCAGCAGCAGCGGAGCTGGCACCTAGAGCTGGTCTGTCTGTGCCCGAGTGGAGCAGGGAGTGGGACGGCTGCGGCCCTGGGATCGCGCTTTGCCTCTGACCTGTGCCGTGGGCAGGCGGGGGGTGGGAGCAGGGGCTGACATGACACTGCTGGGCTGGGTGGACATGGTCACCCAAGTACAGGCATCACCCAGCATCACCTCCCACTTGCCATCGCCCGACCTGCTGCCTTGTCCCCTCACCTGGCCACCTGGTCCCCGTTCTCTGTCTCCACCAGGAAGAGGGTGGGACCAGTACCAGCATCGACACTGGAGCACCCTCAGAGTCTGATGTGACTGCAATGACCACACACTGCCCCTTGAAGCCCTGTGCAGCCACCGAGGGGATGGGGCAGCGCTGGCCCACCTGGCACCCACCCAGTGCCGTCAGCCCGAGGAGAGCTGCCCGTGCCGGGGGTCTCTGTCTGCACCCCATGGTGCTCCCAGCAGCAGGGCCACAGCAACAGCAGCATCCAACAAGGGAAAGCTTTTTGCTGGGTGGTGCTCTGGTTCTACCAGCTCCTCCCCTCACAGCATTCCTCAGGCTGGCAGCAAGTGGTGTGCCCATACCAAGTGGTGTTTTCATACTCACGTGAGTCCATGCCTGAGACTCAGATCCCCACACATTCCCCCCACCCTGTGGACACGTGCCAAGGAAGCCCCATCCCTGCCCTGGAAGCATGGAGGACCCACACACACCTGGGACTACAGCCCCTCATTCCCTGGAGCCCCCCAAGAGCCTGAGGTGACGCCCCTGTGCAAGACCCTGGAGTGACTAGTGTGCTGGCCCTCCAGCCCTAAAGCAGGTGTGAGATCATTTGTCAGAGCTGAAGCACCTCCACCAGACTTTTGCTTTGCCACTTTCAAATAAATCCCTGCAAGCATGGCTGGCACTGCTGTTATTGGGCACAGCTTTTGCCTGCCCTCCTGCCTCCTGCTGAGCTGGCTCCTGGCACGGGACCAGATGCTGGAGCCAGAGAGACCCCTCAGCAGGAGCAGCACCCCTGTCTGTGCCCCAGCGTGAGGCCACACTGTCAGTGGGTTGTGATGGGCTTCCCACTGGGCAGTGGGGACTGAGGAGCTAAGGGAGCCCAGCGTCCATCTGCAGCAGAGTGGGGACCCCTGGGCAGAGCCCAGCTCTGTTGTTCCTTCCCTGAGGCTGGGGGATGCCAGGGTGATTCTCCTGGACTGTCCCTCTCTCTGGCAATGCCCCTGGTGCTGGGGGGAGTGAGGGGCCCGGGCACCCACAGCCCTCTCCCACCTCTCCAGGCCCCAGCAGCCGTGCCAGCTCCGCTGTCAGCACTGGCCTTGGGGCAGCTGCTGCAGGCGGGAGAGCTGGCCCTGTGTGCCTCCCAACAGCCTTGGGCAGGAGCCAGGAGCTCCTGTTTGGAGCAGAGCCAACGTCAGCAGCACCCTGGGACTGCCACCAGCCTGGCGTTGGCTGGCAGGGACCAGCCCTGTGCCCACTGGGATGCAGAGCCCTGTGGGGATGAACAGGGAGGGCAGCACCCAGCCTAGGCCAGGCTGTGGGTGGCCTTGAATCTGCTCCTTCCTGGGGACTCTTGAGCCACCCATGGTGGGGACAGGAGCAGCTGAGAACCCAATGGGTCAGGGTGCTGGCTCTGGGGACACCAGCTCAACTCCCAGCTGGGGGACACAGTGGGGACAAGAGATGGCCATAGGACACTTTATTGCTGTTCAGGGCACAGAGAAGGGAGAGGGGACGGGGGCACCCCCACCAGCCCCAAGCCCTCAGAGGCACTTCAGGGTGTGAGGAGGGATCAGCAGTGACTCCATCCCCACTTGACCTGTCCTGACCCGGTCATCCTGCTGCCAGACCCCTCTGCTCTGAGCATCCCAGCAGTCATGCTGGTCTCACAGGGAACTGCTGTGACAGGAGGCATCCCTGGCAGCCCCTCGGGACCTTGGCACCCCCTGGGCTCCCCGCTTGGGCGGCAGGGAGGAGGCTGAGCAGCGGAAGGAGCCAGTGGCTGGGGAGGGGGGCTGGGCCAGGGGGCCGTGCCTGCATGGGCAACCCCAGCCCCCCCGGAGGGGGATGGTGAAGAGCCCGTAGGTGATGGGGTCCAGGCATGCATTGAAGAGGCCAAAGATGAAGAGAATGTGGGTGAGGGCCGGTGAGATCCTCTTCTCCATGGCACGGGGACAGAACCAGTGCCAGAGCCCCAGCAGGTAGTAGGGGGTCCAGCAGAGGATGAAGGAGGAGACAATGACCAGGCTCATCCGCAGCATCCGCAGCCGGGCTCGTGGGATGTTGTTCCTGGAGCACCGCAGCGACGTGTCCTGCGAGGAGACTGGAGGGGCACAGCCTGTGAGGGGCAAGTGGGGCTGGGACAGGGACCCCACGCCCTGGGGGAAAACTGGGGCATCTCTACGGGAGCTCCAGACAGGACTTCCCCCGGGCATGGGGCTGTGTCCCAGGGTGCCCGGCACTCACAGAGGCCGGAGCCTATCCGGCGGGAGATCTCCAGCAGGATGCGGGCGTAGCAGCAGACCATGATGAGCAGTGGCAGCAGGAAGAGGCAGGCAAAGCCCACCATGTTGTAGAGGGTCTCGTGCCAGGGCTGGGGGAAGCTGTCACGTGTGGTGCACTGGGTGAAGTTGTGCGGGGGGCGCAGGGTGATGGTGTGGAACAGGAACAGCTGCAGGCGAGAGAGGTGGGATGGGGGTGATGGGGGTCTGTGCCTCCTGAGGCATGGAGGGCATTGGAGGCCAGAGCAGGGACTTCCCAGACCCACAGGGACAAACCCAGCCTGTAGACTGGGACCTGTTATCACCCCTTCACTGGCTCTGCTCCCCACTGACAGGGGCCTGGGGGGCACCCCAGGTAGTGGACAGAGCTGGGTGAAGGGGGATCACTGCCACAGCTGCTCTATCGCTGCCTGTCCATGCCCATCCCACAAGGGCTCTCCAGCCCCTCTCCATGCCCACCCTGCAGGTCACACAGCGGCAGCAGCCCTGGCAGTGAGCCCGGACAGTGTCACCAGACACTGGGCTGGGTGGGGGTGTGCCAGGGGTCAGAGGGGCTCCCGGGGTCGGTACCTGTGGCACTGCCAGCCCCGCGCTGAGGATCCAGGCCACGTGCAGCATGGCGCGGTTGCGGGCGCAGGCGTGGGCGATGGCCAGCGGGCGCAGGATGGCGGCCTGCCGGTCCAGGCTGATGACCACGGTGACGAAGGCGGAGGCGTACATGGCCAGCAGCCGCAGGTACATGAGCAGGCGGCAGGCCAGGTCGCCCGCCCGCCACTGCAGCGTGATGTTCCAGACAGCGTCCAGCGGCATCACCACCACGGTGACCAGCAGGTCCGCCGCGGCCAGGTGCCGCAGCAGCAGGCGAATGTGCGGGCGCCGGCCGCTGCCCCGGCCCCCCACTGCCCTCAGCACCGCCAAGTTGCAGCCGGCTGAGAGGGCAAAGAGGGCGAAGGTGATGGCCACGCGCACCTGGGCGGCGGGGGAGAAGGTGGGCAGCCGCAGGGGCTCCTCGCCGTTCTCATCAGGGGGGCTCCAGGCACAGCCCCACTCGGGGGGTGTGATGCTGGGGGGCTCCCCGCTGGCGTTTCCCACTGCAGGGCCTGGGTCTGGATGGCCCCTACCTGCCACAATAGGCAAAGGCGCAGTGGCAACTCTCGGGGGTTCTGAGTGGGGCAGGCCACACTCAGCATTGTGGGTCCTGTCCCCTTGAGCCCCCTGCCCAGGGCCACAGTGCCGGCATCACATTTCTGAGCTCACTTCCCAGTTTTCCATCTTTGCCTGCTCGCTGCATCCTGCTACCCCAGAGCTTCCAGTAGCCCTCAGAGCCCCTCCATGCCCGCAGAGTTATGGGGGTCCCCGGTGCCAAGCAGGGCAGAGGAAGGCATTGGCAGCTGACCCCACCACACCACCCACCTCAGGCCATTATTGCTGTGCCCCTCTCCCTGCCCAGAGTATCCCTCATGATCTTGCCTGCGATGGTGACCTCCCCCCCAGCCCAACAATGACATCCGGAGGACCAGACACCCCATTCTCCCACCTCACCTGCATCCAGGGTGTCCTGCCCGGCATTCCCCAGCCAGGCCATGGCAGGGCCGATGCTCACACCGTGCTGGGGCTCTGTGCTGAGGGCTCCTGCATCTGCTCTGGGGCACGAGGGGGAGCGTAGCAGGGAGCGGGGCAGGTAGCGGGCCAGGTACTGCAGAGAGCCAGCACCTACAGCTGCTGCTGCAGATGCTGTGGCGTGGGCGCCCTTGGCAGCTCTGAATGGTCCTTGACGTAGCCAGCAGCTTGGAACAGCACGGTCCTTCCCCTGCCACCCACAGCACATGGGCACACACGTAAGTGTGCGTGGTGCTCACACACAGGAATGGATGGTGGGATGTGCCCCACATCTGTAGGAGGGAGCCCCCCAGCCCAGGGGGTGCTGACAGTGCCCCCCAGGTCTGGCACTGCTGCTGCCAGGGCCAGGTATCATCAGGGCACACTAGGGCTCCTCACATTGAGGTGCAGCACTTGGGGGGCCCAGAGACCCACAGGTCCCTCCTCCCAGCCTTCTGACTGCCAGCTGCTCCCCAGACTGTGGTCACCCCCATGGCAATGTCCCCATGGCTGGAACACATGCCCAGGGCCCTTCAGCCCTGGCTGGAGAGCAGGGGCTGCAGCCTAGGAGAGGGCAGGGCGGGGGGCTGCTTTACACCTCAAAGGCTTGTGTCCTGTTCTGTCACCCCCCTCCTCCACCCCAGCAGAGGGAATTAACCTCATTAGAGAGTCCTTTCACACTCCATGGGGTTCATTAACCCCCCACCCTTCACCCCAGACCCCAGAGCCGGAGAGATACTCTCCTGACACATTAGCACATGGCTGCCAGGTCCCAACACCCTCCTGCTAATGGGGACCCCAGACTTCAGGGAGCCACCAAGGGGGCTGGGGACATAGGGTCCCCATCACAGGCACTCACCCTCTGCTCTGGCAGGGTCTCCAGCCCGTGGGCTCAGCCCCATCCCCACACTGAGCTGGACCCTAAATCTACCCATTTCACTCTGCACTGGGGAGCTCCCACAGGCCCAGAACTGCCGGGTGGGAAGGCTGGATCTGGAGGGTGCTGGGGATCCTCACCCTTTCCTGGCTGGAGGTCAGGCCCCAGGGCAAGGGGAGTGTCTCTCTTGATACACCCGCAAGTTGCTCTCCCAGATGGTGCCCGGCTAGCCGCCAGCCCTGCAGCCCAGCGAGGAGACCCTGGGCACACAGGACCCCATGCACACCAGACCCCTGGCATGCCAAACCCCATCCCGTGCCCAGCTCCCGGGAACAGCCACACGGACACACAGAGAGGGCACAAGGGTTTATTCACATCCAGCCGCCGCCGCCCGGCGCGTCCAGCACGGCTCCAGGCTCTGACGGGGCAGCTTGTTCCTGCAGCCATCCCAAGGGCTGCACGTGTCCCCAAGCTGCAGGGGTCCGGACAGGCATCGTGGGGCAGTGGGTGCTCCAGACCCGGGGACCCATCTGGGTCAGTGTCGGGGCTGTGGTGGGAACAGAGCCTCCAGCAGTGAGAGCAGGTCCGCAGAGAGATCCTGGGAAGCAGACAGGGAGAGGGTGAGCAGCCAGACAGAGATCCGGATAGGGCTGGGGTCGTGGAAGTGACAGCCTACCCCCTGGAAGGGCTCCCGGGCAGGGACAAGCAGGACAACAGACTCCATTCCATCCCCACTAATGGGATCCCTCCTTCCCATGGGAGGGAAGCACCAGGCAGGATGGGGCAGGCTGGGGGACCCACCTCAACATGGAGCAGGGCTCACCTCTCCATTCCCTACTCCAGACAAGGCTGTTGTTACCCCAACACCACTGCACTGCCCCACACCCGGAGGACACTGAGGCCACCCCAAGGGGGGTGGATCCCTGCCCCATGCCAGCCCCATGCTGACAGTCAGCCCAATCCCCACCAGCACGTACCTGGGTGACTGTCCCCGTGCCCACGAACTCTGACAGCACGAGCCCCATGTCCACGACATCACCAGGGAGATCCGGGGGGGCCCCAGCCCCTGCACAGTGCGGAGGGGTCAGCCAAGGGGACGCAGAGGAGGTGACAGCCTTGTTCAGCTCTGAGGAGGTCGCCACTGCAGGGATGTAGGGGGGTGGCTCCCAGGTCTCCATCTCGATGTTGGAAACCCCAAGCACCTCTGGAGGGGTCCCGGTTGCAGGGATGTAGGGGGAAGACCCCCAGGTCTCCATCCTGATGTTGGAAACCCCAAGCACCTCTGGAGGGGTCCCAGTTGCAGGGATGTAGGGGGATGACCCCCAGGTCCCTAGCCCCATCTCCGGACCCCCAAGCACCTCTGGGGAAGTGCCCGCAGCAGGGCTGCAGAGGGGTGACCCCCAGGCACCCGTCCCCACGCCGGGAGCCCCGTGCAGCTCCGGGGGGGTCCCCGCCATGGGAGGTGACGCCCAGCCCGCAGTGCAGGGGGGCGAAGCATCACGGGGGTCCGTGTCCTGGCAGCAGCCCAGGCCCCGGGGGCAGAGGGGACAGTGTCGGGGGGCCGGCGCCCCCCGGCCGAGCCCCAGCAGGGCGGACAGGTGGGCGATGTAGCGGGTGGCGAGGCGCAGGGTCTCGATCTTGGTGAGGCTCTGCCCGGCGGGCGCCAGCGCGGGCGGCAGGTAGTGCCGCAGCCGCAGCAGGGCCTGCGCCAGCCGCCGCATCCGCAGCTTCTCCCGCTCGCTGGCGCTCTGGCGCGGGAGCCCCCCTCCCCCGCCGCCC
>VXAC01000148.1:159237-181759 GCA_013399225.1 Rhipidura dahli
GTGCCCTCGGCAGGGTCCCCGAGCAGCGGCGGGGGACGCGAGGCCACAGGAGTCGGGCGATGCTGCGGGAGAGCTGCTGCTGTAGCCTAGAGGGTCCGGAGGTCCGCGGTCAGCCCAGTCCTGCAGTGGGGCGGTGGCGGGCAGCGTGTGGCCGTGAGCCATGGCAGGGCCGGAGGCTGGGACCTGTGTGCCAGCGGCTCCCGACCGCCCTGGCTTTATGCCGGGCCCGAGGTGTGAAGAGGCACCTTCGTGGCTGCAGGAGCAGCACTTCAAAGGCCGGGGGTCTGGGGGGGGGTCGGGGGCCGCGGCTGTGAACACGGGGTGACGAATTTCACCCCAGAGGTGTGAAGCTGCTCGGTGCTGCCCCTCGCCCCCGCGCTGGGCTGGGGACGGGGCCGGGACGCACCCAGGAGCTGAGGCAGGGTCTCAGCAGGTCTGCTGCGGGGGAGCTGCCGTACGGCTGCAGCAAGCTCCGCACTGGGGGTGCACTGGGGGTACTGTGGGGCTCTGATGAGGCTCGGGTGGGGTTTGCGGTGGGTCTGCGGTGGCGTGTCCCTGTGTCTCCCCCTGCAGCATGGCCCCAGACGAGGGCTGACCCTTGTGGGACACAACCCCGCACACCCGGTTTGGGGGTGCCTGTCCCCCACCGCCCCCATGAGCTCGGACCCCCCCGGGCTGCGCGGTGCTGGCAGTGGCAGGGGAACCCCCACGGGCGGCGGGTGTCGAGGGCCGGGGTCGGGGCTGGGAGGAGCCCCCCCGCCGCGTTCCCAGGCCCCGCAGGTGTCGGGCCCGGCGGGTGTGAAGGTTTCCCGGGAAACGGCCCCGCCGAGGGACGGAAAATCCATCAGGGAGCAAGGGGACACGGGCATGGCACGGCACGGGCCCCCAGACCTGGTGTGCACAGCCTGGCCTGGGGGTACATCTGGGGGTACATCTGGGGGCACATCTGGGGGCACATCTGGGGGCACAGGACCCCCAAACTGGGTGTGCGCAGCCTGGTGGTACAGCAGGCCCCCCAAGCAGGGTGTACAAAGCCTGGGGGAACATGAGGGGCACAGGATCCCCACAAAACAGGGGGACACAGCTAAGAGGATACAGCTGGGGGCACAGGACCCCCAAACCATGTGTACACATCTGAGCAGTGCCCAGCACTGACCCAGCCGATCTAAGGCCACCAGGGCCAACCCCGTTCCAGCATCCAGCTCCAGTCTGGGGGTGCAGGCGCATCTGGTGGGAGATCTGCACCCCATGGTCCAGGTCAGGCACGGCCCCTTCCCTGCTGCCCGGCCCCCTCCTGGGTCACATTAGCTGATGAGCTCCCGGGTAATGAGTTCTGCACCCACCACAGCCGCTTCCCACCTCCCTGTTTGGACAAGTGCAGCTGGGCTGGGGCAGCACCGGCCATGGGGTCAGAGCCCCCGCAGTGTTGGGAAAATCTTTAATTATAACAAATAGTGTTTAAGTCTTGTGAATTCCTTTAGCTTCAGCCAAAAGTGCTTAGTCCTGTATTAATGTGTGTGAGTGATCATCTTAGCCCTAAAGACTGCAGGCCTGAGCAACACTGATGAGAAGGTATGTCCAGACCACAGAGCTGGCATGTATTCAAAGAGAAGAAATTTTTTGAAAGCCTATGAGCAAAACTGGATAATTTGAGGAATGGGGTGTTCCCCAAATGAGCACCAGAGACCCTCAAAAGACCCCTACTCTTATGTAAATGAGCTCCAAAAAGTGATATAAATATGCAAAAGAATTTGCAGGAATGTTTAGCATACGTGTATGAGTTTTGGAAAACATAATAAATAAGTTACGAAGATTTGAACTAGTCTGTTACCCAGCTGCAGTGTGTGAAGTAGGAGATATCCCCTGACCACCTGGCACTGGAATAAAGTAATGATGCTTTCTAATATTGAAATTACAGTGTTAGAGGGGGTTTTATTCCCAGGTTTTGGTGACAGCAGGACACCCTGCAGCCCCTCACCCCGAGGGGCAGGGGAGGTCCCCCATCCATTCAGCCCGTATCAATGGAGAAGCGTGCAAGCCCATGAGGCAACATGGCCAGGGCATCACGACGGAGCTCAGTCAGTGCCCAGCTGAAGCTGTGCCCTCAGGAGCCCCCAACTCTTCTGCTGAGAGGTCCCTGGTCCTGCTGGGACCCTCCCAGGACGCCACTCTGCCCACTTGGGACCTGCTCTAGCACCTCCCAGCTCAGATACCTGTGTGGTTGGTCATGCCTGTCCCTCTCTCTGGGGTGGGCACAGCTCACAGGGACACTGCCCAGGGCTGTGTCTGGTGCAGAGGTCAGAGCTGCCAAGCACCTGGCAAACAGCCCCCTCACTCCCCTCTCTCCCCCAGCCCATCTGCATGGAGGGTCCCCCGCTTCTGGCACCCTCAAGAGCTGGGCACCCACTACAGTGCACCCCAGTGCCCTGAGGACCCCAGCCCACAGTGGCACAGAACCCAGCCCTAGCAGGGACACAGCCTGGTGGGTCCCCAGGGGCCTCAGCTTATCTGGAGCTGTCCGGAGCTGCATCCCATCAGCCTGGGGAGACAGAAGCAGCACGGCCAGTGAAGGGATCAGTCTGGGAAGGGGGCACCTCAGGCTCCCACCCAAGCACCTGTACGACCCGCACCCCCTGCCCCTTAGGGCCGTCGGTCTGAGCCAGAACCCCACGGACCCGGGCTGGGAGCTGGGCAGGAGGCGGGGAGCTGTGGGGACCCTGCTGGGTGCCAGGGCTGGCGGCTCGGGGTGCCGGCATTGGAAGGTCAAGTCCCGGGTGCCGGCTGCAGGCGGCAGAGACGCTGTGCGGGGAGGTGCGGTGCAGAGGGATGCGGTGCGGTGATGCGGCGCGATGCGGGGCTGGCGGCACGTTAGCATCTCTCACGGCCGTGTGAATGGGTCCCCACACACTTCCCAGCGCCGGCAGGGCCAATTAAGGACCAAAGGAGTCAGATCTGACACCTCTGCAAATGGGCCCGGCATTCCCAGGCTCCTGCCGCCCGCCCGGAGCGGGGGGAGGCTGGGGGGGTTCGACACTTCCAGGTGGGCGCAGAGGCATCACCCCGCGCCCCCGGCCCAAATAAAGCCGGGGTTACCCCCAGACGCGGCCAGCAGAACAGCCCCCAACCACGGTCAGACAAAACACCGCATCCCCAGCTCCTTCGGCAGAGTCCCCCGGTGCGTCGCTGTGTCCCCCTCGGGGCAGGGAGGGGGTTCGGGGCGGCGGGGGAGCGGGGGTCCCGCGGCAGAGCGCCAGCGAGCGGGAGAAGCTGCGGATGCGGCGGCTGCGGCACTACCGGGCACTGCCCGCCGGGCAGAGCCTCACCAAGATCGAGACCCTGCGCCTCGCCACCCGCTACATCGCCCACCTGTCCGCCCTGCTGGGGCTCGGCCGGGGGGCGCCGGCCCCCCGACACTGTCCCCTCTGCCCCCGGGGCCTGGGCTGCTGCCAGGACACGGACCCCCGTGATGCTTCGCCCCCCTGCACTGCGGGTTGGGGGTCACCTCCCATGGCGGGGACCCCTCCGGAGCTGCACGGGGCTCCCGGCGTGGGGACGGGTGCCTGGGGGTCACCCCTCTGCAGCCCTGCTGCGGGCACTTCCCCAGAGGTGCTTGGGGGTCCGGAGATGGGGCTAGGGACCTGGGGTCTTTCCCCTACACCCCTGATGCAGGGATCCCCCCAGAACGTCAGAGCATTCACAGCTACACCGTCCTGGAGCCTCCCCACAGATGTGCCACAGCCACGGGTAATAGGGTGGCTTCCTCCTTCTTGGAGCCTCCCCGTGATGGACACGGGGCACCGCAGGACCCCTGCACCTGGCTCCCAGCTGCCCACACATCACCAGGTACCCAAAGACCCTCCCCAGCCCAGCCCCTGCTCCTGCAGTCCCTGAGCTGGGGTGGAGGACGCTCCTCGAGGGGTGGGTGGCAGGGGTGCAAGGTGGGGTGTGCCACAGGCACTCACCTCACACAGCTCTTCCCACACAGCTCAGCAGTCCCTGGGCCCCAGCCAGGTTCATCTTCCCAGCTCCTGGCACAGTCTCACTCCTCCCCAGCTGCACCCCAGCACAGAGAACTGTGGGGGCTGGAGCTGACGGGACACAGAGACCACACAGGCACGGTGGCATGGCAGTGAGGCAGTGGGACAGTGGCATGGCCATGGGTTGGTGGCATGGCCGTGTCACAGAGCTGCATGGGATGGGACAGACACCAGGATCCTCAGTAAAGCCACCATGCAGTGCTACTCCCCTGCTCCTTACTGTGGGGCCTGCTGGCTGCACCCCAGCACGGGCAGGGCTGGGAGCACCCTTCAGTCTGGCATCCCACACACACAGCCAGGTGCTGCCCCAGACCAGGGGCTCAGTGCCCACTGCCAGCCCAACTCACAGCCCAGATGTGTCCCAGGGTGGCAGAGGGACTCACTACCTAGGCTGTCCCAGCCCACAGACCCCCAGCTCCCACCTGCCTGGGGGTCCCATCTCTTCCCTGTGCCCAAAGACAGCTCCGTCCCTTCAGGGTCCAGGGTAGCTCATTGGAGACAGTCCCTCCTACCTGTCACAGCCCCTGCCCCGACCCTGCAGTGCCTGCCCAGAGCAGGGGCAGGCAGAGGGGTCCTGGTGCCAGTCTGCAGGGAGCAGGGCAGGGAGCCCCCGGAGCAGGGCCCAGCAGGAGAGCTCACACGCAGCTGTCAGACAGAGGGGCCGGGGGCTGGCGTCAGCAAAGCCCCCAGAGCCACTTAGCACCAGGCTCCTAACAGCCCGGGGGGCTCACAGCCCCGGGCCCTGCCCCAGGCCCGCAGGCTGCAGAGCCCCTGGCACTTCCTACCCAGTCTGTCACAGTGCCCTCAGCACGGCCCCACACCCAGGGCACCCCTGCAAACTGGGAAAGCTTTATTTACACCCCCACAGTATTTATTTACACCAGCCTGACCTCCCGCCTCCCAAGCCCCCCCCGTTCCCAGTGCCCATTATCCAGGCGTCAGGCACCTCACTGGCGGTGGGGGACTGGGGGCTCTGGGGCCTGGGGGCCACGGGGATGGAGTGAGTGGGGTCGGCAGAGGGCGAGGGTCCATCCGGGCAGGTGCCTGTCAGTTGGTCTCTCCCCTGAACCACTCCAGCACCGTCGCCTGGTTCTCCTTCACCCAGTTGATGTTGGCGCGTGTCCGCTCCAGTGCCTGCTCCAGCGCCCGCGTCCCCGACCCAAACCCGATGTCCTCATTGTCTTTCTTGAACTGCTCCAGCTGCCGGGCAGAGATGGGGCTGGAGCAGGCAGGGGGTGGCCCCTGGCAGACCTCAGCAGCTCCCAGCACCACTCGACACCGCCCAGGAATGCCCCAATAGCCCCTGAGAACCCCTGTGAGCACTCCAGCACCACCCCAGCAGCTCTCAGCTGCTCCCTGGCAGAACCCCAACAGCCCCCAGGAGCACCCCAGTAGCCTCTGCGAGCCGCCAGCACCACTCCAGCAGTCCCCAGCACCACCCAACATCATCCTGACAGCCCCAGTAGCACCCTGAGAGCCTTTGGAAGGCCCCCAGCACCCTCTAAGCAGTATCCAGCAGCACCCCAACAGCCTCCAGCAGCCCATGCAGCACCCCAACAGCCCCTGGGAGCACTCTGACAGCCCTTGGGAGTCCCTGCCACCACCACAGCAGCCTGTGGCAGGGACAGAAGCCTCTTGGACCCCTGGGCACACAAGGAGCAGGAAACCCTCTCTCAAGGGCTGCTGGCAAAGGGCAGCTCTGCCAAGGCTGGGATCCCTGGTTCCCTGGCCCCTGCCAGGATCCAGCCTCACCTGTTTCAGCTCGAACTCTGTGGAAAAGCGCTGGGTCACAGATAAAATCAGGCGGGAGAAGGAGAAGGAGCCGCCCCCATACCTGGGAGAGCAGAATTGTGCTGAGCCAGAGCTCTTGCAGAGCCACAGGGGAGGGGACAGGAGAAGACACAGTGCCACCCCCAAGGGGCACAGGTAGATAGGGGTGTCCCCAGCCCCCCGAGGTGCTCACTGGTTGAAGAGTGTCCTCCAGTTGCTACGGATGAAGTCCCAGGCCAGGGGCTGCCCCACAACATTGCTGGCAATGCTGTTGATCGTGGAGGTGGCATCCTGCTTCCGGATCTTTGTAGGGTCAAGGGTGTACTCCAGGTACCTGGAGGGGCATGACGTGGGGGTGAGGGCCTGGCCAGTGGACATGATGTGGCTGGTGGGGACACACCACAGTGCCAGCCAGACCCCACACACACCTGTTGAGGATCCAGGGGTGGGGGCTGCAGGCGAGGGCTGCGCGGAGCTTGTCGGCCTCAGACACCACAGAGGCATTCTGGAACTTTTTCCAGAGGAAATCCCAGGCCTCCTCCCCACCCGTGGCCACCATGCTGCAGTAGATGGCTGAGCGCAGGTTCGGGGGGACCCTGTTGGGGTAAGAGCCATCAGTGCCAGGAGCCCCTCACTGCACCCAGTCTGCCAGCACCAGGGCCTCTGAGGACTCACGGGTTGGTGGTGTCATTCTTCTGCCACTGGTCGAAGTAGTTGGCAGACAAATTGTGGCACTTGGTGACACCGTAGGAGCAGGCAGTGCGGATGGCATTGACCTCGTTGTACCTGGGGCAGAGAGGCTGTGAGGGCTGGGGTCCGGCACAGGGCACCCACCAGCCAGTGCCTGCTGGTGGCAGGGTGTGACCTCTACCCAGTACAGCCGGGGACACCACAGGGATCCAGCCCAGCCCTAGGACCATGGTACTCACTGGTCCATCAGGCCAGCGGGGATATCCTTCCAGCCATTGGTGATGGTCTCGTAGTGGGCAAAGAGAGGTTCCACCTGCTTCTTCATGTATTTCTGGGGGCAAGAGGGAGTCAGTGCCCAGTGACAGTGGGCAGCAGCTCCCACACCACTATGGGGGCAACCCTGTCCCCTCACCCCCAGCACAGGGGGGTGGCACCACTCACCGACATGGGCCCAAAGACCTCGCTGCGCTCAAACATCAACTGGAAGTACTGGAGGTTGTTGAGTGCTGCCTGCCAGGGCATGTATTCCGTCTCATTTCTCAGGAACCGCGTCGTGTTCAGAGCCACAGTCACATTGATGTACTTGGCCCTGTCAGGGGTGAGGGCAGCGTCACTTCCCCAGCCCCACTGGCAATGCCCACCCCAGGGCTACCATCCATCCAGCCCCTCACCCTGGTTGAACCCAGACCACCTGGCAGGGCTCACCTGGCCAGGTTAAAGGCATCATCAATGATCTGGGCACGGTTGATCACAGGGAAGACCTAAGAGAGCAAAGTCAATGTCTCTGGGCAGACTGAGTGGGGCGGTGTGAATGGGGTCCCACACCACAGCCTTGACTGCCCTGTGTACCTTGGGGTCAGTGCTAAGCTGGTTGAGGAGCTGATCCCAGTTCTCCTGGTTGTAATTGACACGGAAGTACCCAGTGACATTGAGGTTCAGCAGGAGCCAGCTGGGGCTGTTGAGCTTGAACTGGTTGTTGGTGTCTGGGAAGGAGACAGGAGGCTCTGCCAGAGCTGCACCACCACCCGCCAGGGTGGGCCGGGCTCAGCCCCCACCACCACTGCCTGTCATGGCAGCGGAGGTGGCAGCAAGACCCCCACTCACAGCCAGGACACACCATACCTGTGACTTTGGTCAGCCAGTAGGTGCTGTTCCCATAGCCCTTGTCTGTCTTCCAGGTGATGGGGATGATCCAGGTGTAGCTGTGCCATGGAGAGAGAGGTGGTGGGACTGGCCCTCATCCCCTGACCCTTCAGTTCCCAGCCAGCCCCCGTCCCACTCACTTGAAGGCAGAGGGTCTGTCCACAGAGGATGTGGGGTCCAGCAGAAAATGGGTCTGGTTGATGATGCCCGTGCGGGTGTCAACAGTCACCACAGGGAAGCCCATCTGCAGCGTCCAGCGATCCATGATGTTGCTGATGTTGTCAGGCAGTGGGACATTGTTCTTCTTCACAGCCTGCGGGGATGGCAGTGCCACCGGTCACCAGGGGCAGGGGCACGAGCAGCATGGGGCTTGGCCGGCGCTGCAACCCTCACCCAGCATGTGGGACCCTGTCACATCAGGCAGCCCCCCAAAGCCAGGGCTTGGGATGCTGCAGGAGCACCAGCCCCCTCCTACCTCTTGCAGATGGACCCAGAGGTCAGTGTAGACGGTGTTGTTGTAGGCGAAGGTGTGGAGGTAGGACTGTGGGAGAGCACCAGGAGAGACAGGTGAGCAAGGGCAAGTCTGGGGCGTGGGACCCCCCTAGAGTACCCAGGAAGGCCCCTGGGATGCCCACCCTGCACTGGGCTTGCTGCCCCCCAGTACCAGCAGCACCTCACCCGCAGCCCTTCCTTGAAGATGTTCTCGCTGAGGAAGTCCGAGAGCATCCGCAGCACCGACGCTCCCTGCAAGGACAGCAGGTCAGAGGAACCAGGGACACCCCACAGTCCCTCCCCAGCTCAGGGGCCCCCGTGCACACCTTGCTGTAGGCAATGCTGTCAAAGACTTCACTGATCTGGGCTGGGGTGTTGATCTCTTCCTCGCGGAAGGAGAGTGGGTGGGAGTTGGCCAGGGCATCTGTTGCCATCACCGCATGCACCTCGTTCAGCACCATCAGGTCTTTCTGCAGAGGGAGCACCAGCACTTGCCTCAGCCCTGCGTGTACCGCTTGGCACTGGAGCAGCCCCTGGGATGCCTGTTCCCCTGCCTGCCCCCACGCCCATCGTCCCTGGCACTCACGATGTTCCATGAGGACTCAGCTGAGTTGGCGCCCAGGTACTCCACGTACGAGGCGAAGCCCTCATTCAGCCACAGGTCGTTCCACCACCGCAGCGTCACCAAATTCCCAAACCACTGCAGAGGGCATAGCACCCTGTGAGCCCCCAGCCATCAGTCAGGGGAGTGGGTGAGGGGTGCAGCAGGTACCTGGTGTGCCAGCTCATGGGCAATGACGGTCAGCACCCGCTCCTTGTTGCCAATGGAGGAATATGCAGGGTCGAAGAGCAGTGAGTTCTCCCGGTAGGTCACCAACCCCCAGTTCTCCATCGCACCCGCGTTGAAATCGGGGAGGCCAACCTGGTCTGGGGATGGAGGGGTCCCGTCAGTGCCCCGCTGACAGCATGCTGGACCATCCTCCCCCTCTGCGGTGGGCACCTCAACCCAGCGCCCCGGGCACCCCGCAGCACCCACCAGACTTTGGGAGCGGGTAGGGCGTGTTGTAATGATCCTCAAAGAAGCTGAGGATGAGGCCAGTGACATTGAGTGCGTAGTCGCCCTGCCCATCGCTGATGGCCTTGGGGCGGCCACAGACACGAATCTGGAGAGGAGGGATGCAGGATTCATCAGCCACCCAGGTTCAGCCACTCAGGTGGGCAGAGGATGGACCCCACCCCATCCTACCAGTGGCTCCCCCGTGCTATTCTTGCAGGTGAACTGGCTGACAATGAAGGCCAGAAGGTACGTGGACATCCTGGGGGTGGTGTGGAACTCAGTGACACTCCAAGCCTTCCCATCAATCATCTGCTGGCTGGTGTCTGTGGAGATCAGAGGATCACCCTACAGTCCTGCCAGGCCCCAGCCCCCCAGTGAGGTCCCGCCGCCCCACTCACTCTTGGCAGGCATGTTGGACAGGGCCATATAGTCGGAGGGGTGGATCAGTGTCACTGAGAAGTTGGCTTTCATGGCTGGCTCATCGAAGCAGGGGAAAGCTTTGCGTGCATCAGCCGCCTGCATCTGTGTGGTGGCCACCACTTGCCTGCGAGCCAAGCCCATCAGTCCCAGGGCTCCCTGCGGAGGCTGCACCCCCCCAGTCCCCTTGCTCCCATCCCCGCTGGGGCAGCATGGGGATGCAAGGGGAGCACAGAGACTCCGCACACCCATCCCATTGTCCTGGTGGGAGAGGAGCCCCAAAGCCAGCCCATGCCCTCCACCACCCTGTGCCAGCCCCGTGCCCCCCATTCCCCTTCCCACCACCACATCAGGCCAGCCCTGTGACCTCTACCCCATCCCCTGCCCTCCACCTACTTCTTGCCTGTGTCGTCCGTGTATTCACTGCGATAGAAGCCAGCCAGGTCATCAGCCAGCTCCCCAGTGAAGCTGCTGGACAGCCGGTACCGCTGGCCCTGCTGCAGGGGGCTCTTCAGCTGCACCACCAGGTACTGGGTGGGAGTCTCCAGCCAGGTACGGGAGATGAGAGGGGAGCTGCCAACACCCTCTGCCTCCAATGTGGCATGGAAGGAGCCCTGCATGGTGTAGTTCAGCTTGTTGCTGTGGATGAGGATGAGGTCGGTGGCTTCCACACAGGTGAAGATCACGCTGCTGTTGCCCTTGAAGATGTACATGTTGTTGGCGTCGGGCTCCAGGAAGGGCTGCAGGGTCACGTCGTAGCTCTCTGGCCTCAGCGTGGCTGGCAACCTCCACCGGTTCCAGGGGTTGTTGGGGGCAGGGGTAGCGGTGGTGCTGGGACCAGCCGTGCTGTTGGTGTCAGACATTCCCTTGTTCTTCTCCTGGGCGTACACCACCGAGAGTGCAATGATGGTGGCCACAGCCCCCAGGCCCAGCACAATGGCCGCAATGCCCACAGGCTTGCTGATGAAGAAACCGGCTGCCATGGTGGGCAGCTGGAGCGGCACTGGCAGAGAGAGCACTGGTGCAGGCACGGCTTTTAGCCTCTTGCTCCCACAAGGTTTATTAGTCCAAGTTAATGGGTGAAGGATTAAATGGCCATGGGGCTCAGGGTGGTGACAGAGCCGGGGATGAGCTCTCCGCCCACCCACTGCCCAGCCTGGCGGGAGCACCAACGCCCAGCGCCACTGCTGCAGGGGTGGAGCCGGCGGGGGGGGGTCGCACCATCGGGGAGCCTGCGTGGGCTGTGGGCCTGGACCCCCGGCGTCCTTCCCCGCACTGGCCTGGCCCTGCAAAAGGAGGGACAGAGTGGGTGATCGCAGTCAGCAGCCACATCCCCACCATGCTGCAGGGCCCAGCGCGTGTCCCCATCAACCAAGCTCAGATGCACACTCAGTGTCACCCCATTTACCCTCTAGTGACAGGGTCTGAGCCACTGTCAGAGGGTCCAGGCCACCCCTGCCTGCGAGGGGCACAGCTCACGGGCTGCCCCCATGTCCATCAGGTAAAGCAGGAGGTGTGGGGTGCAGCACAGGGGTCTGCCAGTGGCAAGGGAAGGTGGGGGGGCACACCTGGGAGGAGCTCACCCTGCCCACAGGCCTCTCAAAGTCCAGGGTCATGAACCTGGAGGCACCGGGGTCAAACTCCGTCCTGGTGAGCCCAGCCCCAGTGGGCACGTGTGAGGTCCCCACCCAGGGTAGGGTGGGCGGGTGACACATCATGTCACACACTGGGAATAGACTCTCCTGTTCCCAAGATCTGATCGATGTCTCCATAGGGAGATATGGGCAGGTGCTGCCAGGAGCCACAGCTGGGGCAAAGGGCAAATCAGGATAAGATGAGTAGTGTCCTCAGGGAGCCCTGCCCTGTCCCTGACAGCACCCAGCTGCACCTGCCGGGGCCACCGTGCCTGGTACACATCACTCTGGATGCTGTTGGCATCCCTGGTATTCCCAGGCACAGCCATTCCCTGGCCCAGAGGCTGGTCCTGGCTCCCTAAGCCCCATCCCCAGCCTGGCTCTGGCCAAGGGCTACAGCTCTGGGAACAGTCCCCCACAGGACCAAGGGCCACAGGTGGCTGGGAGGGTGCCAGGCACTCTGCACACCCTCCGTCCCACACCAGCGGGTCTGCTGGCCCTCCCCACAGCCCCTCAGGCACAGCACACACGCATCCCCGCTGGCTCGGCTGGGGAGGGGGCTGGACGGAGTTAATGGGGAGCAGCTCTGCGGTGAGACGCAGCACCCACGCCCTGACTCCCCCAGCACCCTCAGGATTCTGTTCCCACCCCTAGAAGACCCCTCTTTGGAGCCCAGACAGCAGCACATCCATACCCCCCCGTCCCACAAGCAACACAAATGTTGGGCATCATCCCCGCGGGCACGTGGGTCCCTTGAGGCTCTGGCCTCACAGACCCCACAGCCTGACACNCCCACTTGGTCCACTCCAACGCACCCCGCGGACCCCCGGCTTGGGGTGCGAACCCCCCCCGGAACCTGCGCAGCTGCAGAGAGCCCCCCTCACCTTCCTGCGCTCAGCCGGGGACAGCGGGGTCCCGCCCGCCCCGCTCCCGCTTCCTGCGCCCCCCGCCTCGCCCTGCCTGTCCTCCTGCCTGCGCCCGGCCGTCCGTCCCAGCTCCGCTCTCTCAGCTCCAGGGGGAGGAAAGTTTCCTCCGAAGCTCCAGGGCAGGAACCCGGAGCTCTCGCCCCCTTTAACCTCATGTCTGCCGGCCGGCGGGGCGGGGGCCACGGCCCGGGACAGCGTGGGGAGCGTGGCGGGGAGAACCTCCGGCATGGGTTACCCCGCACTGGAACAGGGCGAGGAGGCAGTTCTGAGGGGAAAGGGTGCTGGGCAGGGGGGCTGGATTTGGGAACACGCTCCGGCAGGCAGAGCTGAGCCCAGCAAAACCCGGCACCCATGGGTGCCACAGCACAGCTGAGGCAGGCAGGAGCCATCGCCAGGATCCAGCCCCAACTCCATCTCCGGACCATGCAGGCGGCTCGCAGGGGGAGCGCTGACCCCCGGCCAGCCCCTGCCCTCTGCAGCCCTTCACACTCTGCATCCCCCGGCTCGCTCTGAGGTGTGGGAGGGGTCTGGTGACCCACCCAGCGCAGCCCCTCTCTGCACAGCGAGGGGTCACTGCCAGCACTCACAGCTCCCGCACAACCCACTGCCACCGGGGCCGGGGCTGAAACTCCCCGCGAGGAGAAATGGCAGGCTGGGGGCTCACCCCAGCATATCCCAGCGTGAACCAGGGCTTGGGAAGAGAGAGCAGCTGGGAGCGACAGAGGGGCTTCCCCGACCCCAGCACGGCCACGGTCCTCCACCTCCCACGTCCCGCAGAGCAGCAGGGCTGAGGCTCTGGCGAGACACGGGACAGGGCAAGGGGGCCGGAGCTGTTAGCAGAGCCGCTGCGGGAGGTGCAGAGGGAGCACATGTGGCCGGGCACACCCGGCAGTGGGATGCTGTGGCGTGGGGCCGGACACCCGAACTGCCCATGGCAGCCGACCCCCCCATACCCCAACCTGGCGCAGAGCACCTTGCCAGCACATCGCCAACTCCCTCGCCATGAGGTGAGCCGGAGCGTTTCCCTCCGACTGCCTCAGTCCTGCCAGACTCCGCGTCCCAGCCCCAGGACATGGCCCGGGCACGATGGCTCACCTGCACGCTTTGCCGGCACCTACAAGAGGAGGAGGAGGAGGAGGAGGAGGGCCAGCGGAGAACAGGACACAGCAGGTTGCCCAGCTCCCTGACCTCCAGGAGTGCTGATGTGGCTAGTGGCCAGCTGAGGAAGGGTTAAGCTGAAGGGAGGGGAAAATTCCTTCCAGGCAGAGTCACGGTTTCCCTGCCAGGGGAAGTGGAGGCAGAACCCGGAGCACAGCTGGGGAGCAGAGGAAGGGCCCCTGGCCAGCCTCAGGGGCTGGTGGCCAGATGGAGCTGTGGCAGAGCCAGGGGTGTGGGGCACATGGCTGACAGAGCTCACCAGGGTCACTGTGACCCCCAGAATGAGTTCTGCTCCTCCCCAGCCTTAGGGCATCCCAACCCCACAGCTCCCACACACCCACAGAGCTGTCAGAGCTCAGGGCTGCCCTGCACAGATGCTCTGCAGCAGGGAGAGGGCAGGAACTGGCAAGGGGTGAGCTGCCACCAAAGGCCAAAGCTGGGGACGCTGCCATCACAGCCCGAGCGGGGCAATCCCCCTCCCCACACCTGCTCCAAGAGCAGAGGGTGCAGCCAGGGACCCTGCCCTCAGCCCCCTGCCCTCCCCTGGGGTGTCTAAGGCCCCTTTCCCACTCCTGGGGAAGCCTCCACCAGCCAGAAGCCCCTGGGGCTGCAGCTACCTCAGGAGAGCTGCACAGAGCCCCCAGCCTCCTCCCCACCCAGCAGCACCCACAGCAGACACAGACACGGGTTCAAGGGCAGTTTATTGGGACACAGAGACACATTCCAGCAGCCCCAGCCTAGCCTGACCCTGGAAGCTGCCACCTGTCTGTCCCCCAGGTCACTCAGCTCCTGTCCCTCTTGCTGCTGCATCCCCGCCCCAGCACGTCCCCCTCGCACTGTCCCCAGGGCACACGGCAGCTCCCACCCAGCCGGGGCCCATCACAGGGCAGGGAGGACAGAGGAGATGCCATACCTGCAGCTCCTGATAAGAGCCATCACTACAGGCACATTTTCACCCCAGGGAATCCCAAGAATCCTGGGAGAGGCAGAAGCCAACTCTTCCCCACAGCGAGGACAGACTGCATGTCTGCAGGGAGGGAGGGGAAGGAAGGGCACCCTCCTTGTTGGGGGACCAGAGAGCAGAACTGGGCCCAGGTCCAAGGTGACAGACCACCCCCACCCTGTTCTGTGAGCCCTGTCACTGCTCCCTGCCCTCAGCCACCACCGGCCCCCGTGTGCAGTACGGGCAGAGCCCCGGGAGGCGCCGGGGACCCCAGCTCATCTTAGCAGGCAGCCCCCCACCACGGGCTGCTCACATGAACTGTGACAGATTGGGCACTTTGATGTTGATGTCCCCGATGTTGATGTTGCGGGGGATCTCGGGCAGGTTGATGTTCTTCACGGCTGACACGGCACGGGAAGGAGCAGCTGAGAGGCCTCCCTGGGGACAGAGGCACTGTGACCACCGGCCCCACCCCACAGCCCCTCCACAGCCACATCTTCCTAGCGACAGTGCAAATTGGACGATAAACCTTTTACAGCCTGAGATCATTAACAGGCAGACACTGGGAATACCCTGCATACCCCCCCACGGGCCACCCCCANTCACCTCTGCCTTCTCCAGCTTGCCCTGGGCCTCCACCTGTGCCACAATCTCGTTCATATTGGTCTCCAGCACCATCCCACCGATCACCATCTCCTGCAGGATGTGGTGGACCTGCCAGGGAGGGAGCGAGAGAGAGAGCAGAAGGCTGAGGTCCCGGTCCTGGCCTGGCAGCGGCTGCAGCACTGGCATGGAAGCATGTCAGGGACCAGCATTTCCCCAAGGGACATAAATCTACCTCTGTCCCCTTCTCAGCTGCCTGGAGAATGAAAGGGTGGCCTTTTGGGGCATGGAGAGCCCCAAAGCTCCATTTACCACCTGTATCCCCACTCTAGATGACACCCACCCACCCAGCGGGCACACAGCAGCCCCTGGAGCAGCCAGATGCAGCTCATTCTACACCTCCAACACACAGATGCTCCCTCCCTGGGGCAGAAGCCAGGTTACAGCAGGAATGTGTCCCAGAGGGGACCCCAGCAGGCAGCAGGGTCCTCACTGGGCAGGACAGTTCTCCCCAGAAGCTCCTTCTCCTCAGAAAGACATGCCACAGCCTGGCTTCTGAGCTATCTCTTAGGAAGGTCGGGACTGTGACATAAGCACAGAAAAAGCACAGAAGTGCCAGGGGAGTCTGCTCCTTTCCTGGGATCCCTTGAGTCCAAGGATGAACAGCCAGGCAGAGCCAGTGGAATCACATGGCCAGACCAGGGAAAGGGACATTGCTGAGTTGCAACCCCAGAAACTGCAACCAGCCCTGGGGCGGTAGCCAGGCTGTGCTGGTGGCTACAGCCACCCTCAGCTCCTGCACCTGGCTCAGCCCAGCATTCCCTGCACAGTCAGCAGCTCCCAATGAGCTCCCAGCACAGATAATGGATTTATGGGTCCCAGTCACTTCTGTGCAAGAGGCTATGCAGGAGCAAGATTTGGTTATAAGATTATTTTATGGTTTCACAGGGCCAGGCTGTGTAAAACACCCTGTGACAAACACTGCCAGGACAATCCTGGCGAGAAAAAAGACAATGAGAGAACCTGTTCTGAGGGGGAATTCCAGCTCTGTGAGGTGATCCCAGACAACAGTGAGGTGATCCAGCCCAGGGCTCCCCATAGGTCCTGTCCTGCTCCAACAGTGCCTGGAGCAGCAGAGGGTGTGTGGGATCAGCACGGCACAGAGCAAGCCACAGGTGACACTGGGTGATCCCCAGGAATTTCCTGGGACCCCCCACAGTCCCGGAACCCCCCATCCCACAGCCCAGTCTCAGTGCATGCTGAAGCAGTTGGAGCAAGTGGCTCCCACAGCCAAAAAGGATATGGGAGCATCAGGAGATGTTCCTTCAAGATCTGGCTTCAGCCCAAGCTGGCTCCAAACCAACAGGGCAGAAATCCTGAGCAAGTTTTGTTTTCCAAGCCAAAGCACAGCACTTCCTGAGCAATCCGTGTCCCCTCTGGGAGCCAGCAGCTGCTGAGTGCAGCTCACACTCCTCTCCAAGGTGGAAAGCACGACTGAGAGCTGGGCATAGCCCACCCTGAGTCTCCCCTTGTGACAGGGGACCCCTGCAGCTCTGAGGCTGGGGCTCCCAAAGCAGACAGCTAGAAGCACTGGTGTCACTGGGGCCTCAGCAATGTCCCCCTCCATCGGCCCATGGCAGGAGTAGGACCCCAGACCAGCCACAGCTGGCTGTTGATCCTTGGACTCAAGGGATCCCAGGAAAGGAGCAGACTCCTGTAGCCCTCGTGCTGCAGGTAGTGCGAGGTGGAACTTAAGGCATAAAGAAAAATCACAGAATGCAGCCAAAGATGCACGTGAACTCTGCCAGCCCCTGCCTCGGGAGACACCCATGGCCCTGCCTGGGCATCCAAGGGGGGCAGCCAGGGCCCAGCAGGACACACCAGCACATTCCCAGCACCCCAAACACTGTCCCTCTACAATCAAACTGCTGGAAGCACAGGAACAGGAGCACATCCGAGAAATAAACATGTGCCAAATATAGAAAGAGACTGGAGCACCAACTGATAGTGGCCAAGACTCGAGTCAAAGCTGGGAAGCAGTGGGAGCATCAGATGGGAAGTAAACAGGGCTGGGAGAGCCTGCAGTGACCAAGCTGGGGTGTCCACTGTCAGAAACCCCCGATTCCTGTCTCCTGAGAATGTTCTTCCAGGCAGGAGAGGTCAGAGGACGGGTGACCCCACTACTGCTGGCAAAGCTGACAGGCAGTGGTGTGATGTCCCTGCCCGAGGGGTGCTGGCTGGCAGTGAGGCTCAGTGTAAACTGAGTGTAAAGCTCATGTAAAGCTGAGAGTAAGGCTGAGGGAAAAGCTGCTGGGTCCTGGTCATGCCACAGAATCAGCACCCATGAGCACATCCTCCGCCAGCTGTGGGCAGAGCTGACCTGAGTAGCTGCCAACACTCTTCCCGCAGCTGCTCGGCCCTCCTTCCTCCTTTGATAAACGCTTTTGCTGACAAGATAATCATGTTGTGGCATTTTGGAAAGTTTACAGCAGGGCAAACAGTGAAACCAAAGCCCAACCTCAGCAGCTGGTAATGCAGAGCTCCCCCAGACCTGTTCACTCCCCTTCCCTGCCAGTTCCCCAGCTGGAATCACCAATGGAAAGGGTGCATTTTACATTTTTTTTTTTCCCAGCACTTTTTTGTTGACATGTTTTTGTCTTTAGTAAGGCAAGAAAATCTTGATCAACAGCAACGCAAGCCCAGTACCCTCAGCCAAGCCTCTCCCAGCTCCAAGACTATTCCTGGCTATCTATTTCCAGCTATCTTCAGCCTTGTGACTCAGGACATGATCAAAGGGGATGGGTTTCAGCCCAGGAACTCTGTCCAGCTCAAGAGGAAGCATTACAGGCTGTGGCTCAAACCAAAGTTTACCCAGCCCTTTGAATTCCAAACACTCCCATTGTTCCTTTCTTTTTTTTTTTTACCCTGCAGCCATTGTTCCTTCCTTTTTTTTTTTTTCCCTGCAGCTGTAGTAAAATGTTAACTCCCACGAGGTGTCACAGCTTGGAGCAGAGAAAGAACGCTCTAGCACCAGGTCAGAGTCTGCCCAGTTCCACCAGTGCTGGCCGTGGAGCACAGGTCCCTCACTTGGCCACAGCCACGCAGCACCGGAGCAGCCCCACGGCTGGGCACAGCTCCCCACGGCTGGGCACAGCTCCCCACGGCTGGGCACAGATCCCCCCAGGCTCAGAGCAGCCCAGCACTCGGGTCTCTCATCAGGAGGTCACGATGTGGGTGGCTTTCAAAGAACACAGGCTGAAAGCTTCCCATACAGAATCTCAATCCCTCCCAAAGTGATCCCTGCCATCCCCACACTCTCCTGGCCAGCCCCAAGTCAATAAATGCAGGCTCTGGAGCAGCCCAGAGCCCACCACCCACCTTGTCCATGTGGAAGATGAGATCCAGTTCACAGACATTCTCAAAGCACTTGTCCAGCGTCTCCACAAACACCTGGGACAGTAGACAGAGACCAGGCAAGATGGTCACACCAACCCCATGGAACACCCCAGGCCTGGGACCAGAGGGACTGGAAAGCTGGAGAAGGACTGAGAGATGCTGGTGGCTGTGGCTGAACATGAGCCCAGGTGTGTCCAGGTGGGCAAGAGGCCAGTGGCACCTGGCTCGTGTCAGTGTGGGCACAGGCCCAGGGCAGTGCCCATCCCCTGAGCTGGCACTGCTGAGGCACCTCCAGGGCTGGGGGCAGCTGGGGGCCCCTCCCAGCAAGAGACCTGGAGGGGCTGGAGCATGTCCAGGGAAGAGAATGGAGCTGGGGAAGGAGCTGGAGCCCCAGGAGTGGCAGAGAGAGCTGAGGGGGCTCTGCCTGAAGAAAGGGAGGCTGAGGGGGACCTTCTTCCCATATCCTGGTGTTTAAAGGGTGGCTACAAAGCTGGAAAGTCCCTTCATACAAGGAGTCACATGGAAAGACATGGAGTGATGGGTGCAAGTTCCTCTTGAGGAAACTCCAATAAGGCACAAGAGGAAATTTTTTTCCAAAGAAAACAGCCACTTAATAATCTCCATGGGGAAGTGGGGGATTCCCCAGCACTGGATACTTTTCACATGCCAGGGTGTTGGGCCTTGTCTAGGCTGTTGCTTTGCCAAGAAAGGCTGGACCAGACAATCCCTGAGGTCCCTTCCAACCTGGGATTTCACAAACCTAGGATTAATGCTAGATGCTCCTAAGGCTCTTTTCCACCCTAAATGATTCTATGCTTCTATTTTCAAAAGACTCAGATTGACTTTCCCTGCTGCTCCCAGGTGCAGAAGCTGTGTAGAAGCTCAGGGAGCACGTGCAGCCCCCCGCCACCCACCATGGCCCCAAGGGCTTCTCAGGCCTTTCAGAAGGGATGGCACAGGGATGCCAAGGGCATTAAATGCCCCTGGAAGATGTCAGGGCAGGGCAGCACCCGGGAAACTGGGCCTGCAGGGACACACCTGGATGAGGTCCAGGATGCCCAGCTCACTCTCTGAGGAGTCCACGCAGAACACGAAGTACAGCGTGGCGTAGTGACGGTAGATCAGCTTGTAGTCCGAGCCGCCGAACAGGCTGTGGGGACACAGGGAGAGCTGAAGGGCTCTGGGGGGACACCCAGGCACTGTGCAGTGTGAGGGGACAGCCCTGCATGGCCCCTCACCGGCCGGTACCTGCCGCACTCCAGGAAGTTGCAGATGTGGTCATCCCGCTTCAGCACCAGGTGGAAGGTGTCACGGATGATCTGCTGCTGGACCTCTTCTGCCTGCCAGGAGGACACGGTGGGTGGGCACCCATGGATGTACGTCCCACCCACGGGACCCACGTCCCATGCTGTTCCCTGCTGCCCCAGGGGCGCCGTGAGCCCGCAGCTCCGGGTGACGGGCCAGTCCCGGTGCCACCCGTGGGTGACCCGGGGCATCCTGAAGGACGCGACCAGGACAAGGCAGGGCTCCCCGCGGCCGCAGCGACCGCCCCTGCTCCCGGGACAGCCCCAGCCCCATCGAGCCCCACGACGCCCTCAGCCCCGCACTGGTCCAGGTCCCGCAGCCCCACCGGCGGTCCCGGCCCGGCNCGCCGGGATCGCGCGGCTGCACCGCGGCCTGCCGCAGGGGCGGAGTGGGCCGTTCCTCGCAGCCCGACGGGGCAGGACGGGCAGGCCCAGAGCCGGGATGCGGCCGCCGCTGCCCGCGCCGGGACCACCGGGACCACCGGGACCCGCCGCTGTCTCCCTGAATGCGCCGCCAGGGGGCGCACCAGCCCCGCCGGGACCGGCGCGTCGCGCAGGGGGCGGGGCTTGGAGTTCGGCCACGCCCTCCTTTAAAGGGCCAGCGACTCTGCCTGCCCGGTGGGGGCGTGCGCGTGGGCACCGGCGGCGTCAGAGCTCACCGGCCCCTTTCTGATCCCGTTTGCCTCCAGCGGGGGTACACACCGGCCAGGGCCCGCAATAAGGCCCCGTGCTGGGGAGTGTGAGAAAAGGGCGGGGCAATCCCCGGCGTGGCACCGGGGGTTAGTCACGGGCTCTTACCCGGGGGGCACGGACACGGTTCGTCGGAACCGGCGGAACCGCCGGGCACGGTGGGGAACATCGAGGGAAGGGAGAGACAGGTTAGCTACGAGGAACGGGGAGAGGGAAAGGGAAGAGCCACGGCGTGACCGGGAGCGGGACACCCCGCGTCCTGATTGGCTGAGGCGGCTGCAGCCTCGAGCCTCCGCGTTCTGATTGGCTGAGGCAGCAGCGTCCTGAATCCGCGGTCTGATTGGCTGAGACGGCCGCATCCTGCTGAATCCGCGGTCTGATTGGCTGAGACGGCCGCATCCTGCTGAATCCGCGTCCTGATTGGCTGGAGCGGCCGGGCAGCTGCTCCCTGCCAGCCGGAGGTGCCGGGGCCGGTCCCGAGCTCGGCCCCGCTCTGCGCCCGGTGCCGCTCCGGGTCCCGCTCCGGGTCCCGCTCCGGGTCACACCGCACCCCACTCTGTGTCCTGCCCTGTTCCCCGCTCTGTATCCCGCTCCGTGCCTTGCTTTGTTCCCCGCTCTGTGTCCTACCTTGTGTCCTGCCCTGTGCCGTGCTCCGTGCCCTGCTCTATATCCCGCTCTGTGCCTCTCGCCATGTACCACTCCGTGCCCTGCTCTGTGCCCCGCAGGTGCCGGGTCTAGGCATACCCCTTGGCTGGGGCACCCACGGGAATGCAAAGGAGTGAATCTCCCCGCACCCCGACTCTTCTCGTCAGAATTGGCAAATACTTGTGCAGGCAGAGCCGTTTCCAGGCCGCGTGCGGGGCGAGGCCGGGCTGGGAATGTGGGGAGGGAAGTGGCATTTGGCGGCCGGTGACACCAGCCGGGTGCGGGCTCCAGAAGACTCCAGGATGGGCTGGCGGGCAGCATCAGGGACGTGCCGGGATACTGGGCAGCCCCTCAGTTGGGCGTGGGGGATGTGAGCACCGGCAGTAGCCGCGGGGACAGAGCAGGGAACTCAGTTTTCACCACAAACACACAAAAAAAAGAAAAAGAGACAGAAAAGCAGAAGTGAGCCCAGACAATGGGCTGCGTGTGGAGATGAACTCTGCTGCGATTAGTCCGGCCGGCGCCACCTGCTTCCATGGAGATGAGAATCTCCCGACACACCAGTCGAATCCCGGCTGCCTCCGCATGCTCCTTCTTCCATGGGGAGGAGACCCTCATCCTCCTCCTCATCCTCCTTCTCCTCTTCCTCCCCCTCCTCCTCCTCCTCCTACGATGGGAGCCAAAGCCTGCAACCCGCAGATCCTTGGCTGTTGCCACCCACTCTCCTTCCCATGCCACATCTCATCCCCATCCGTCCCTTTGGGGACCAGCTGCCTCCTGCTACCACATCCCCACAGCCGCGTAACTCAACCTCTCCCTCTACCTTCTTGAGGGAGCCAACAGCACCCCCTTTCCCAAACCCTCCAACTTCTGGATCACCTGCTCCCCTTCCTGTACCACATCCCATCTCACGCCTTTCCTTTGGGAACGGGCCACCTCCTGCCACCCTACCCTGCACACCGTGGCCTTTCCTTCCACCTCTTTGTGTTGGGTGAAGAGAATCCCCCCAAACCCCTCCAATTCCTGTAACATCCCTAATTCCTCTCAGCCCATTTTTGGGGAGAAAGGAGTCCTTGCCATCTATCCCTACAAGGTTTTTGGGGTGCATATGACCTTTCCCACCCCCATGGCAGAAGAGAGCGATGCCCAGCTGGATATGGGTCCCTTGAGAAGGTCATCCCCTCCTCGGCATCATTCTATGGGGTCACAACCCCCCAAAAATGAAGGGTGAGGTAGAAAATGACCCCTGTGCTGCTGGAGGGGACATAATGCAGGGACAGTGTGGGCACAGGGTTCTCATCGACCACTCCCACCCCCATTCCCCCCACCTTCGACCCCCCCAGACTGGTACCGAGGGCGGCCCCGGCTCCGGTGGAGGATGCTGCTGAACGGGGGAGGGCGGTTCGCGGCGGTCGGGCAAGTTGAGGAGGGGGAGGAAGATGAAGGGCGGGCGAGTTAGGAGGAGCTGCTTTGCATCCCTTCACGTCAGCCCTGCCTCATTCCCTCCTTCTTCCTTCCTGCGCACCCAGCGCCGGGCCCGGAGCCGCCGCCGCCGCCGCCCCGTGGAGCCGCCGGTGAGTCCTCACCGGACCCCCGCCGTGCCCCTAAAGCCCACCC
>VXAC01000148.1:181776-206735 GCA_013399225.1 Rhipidura dahli
ACCCACGCCACCCCACCCCCGCTTCCAACGGGGGACACAACAGCGGGGACACCGGGATGTCGCCGCCTTCCTGCCCCGCGCGACGGAGACGGGAGCGATGGCGGCGGGAGGGACCGGGAGGAGCGGGGAGGACGGGGGGTCCCGGCTCGGTGCGTGGGGCTGTCCCTCCCCGTGCAGCCCCCCCGAGAACTTTCCCTGTGACCGCGCGCAAACTTTCTCCGCCGGGAAAGTTGCGGGGAGGGCGCGGGGCGGGGGGCCCTGACCTGTTGCGGGAGGGGGGAGCCGCGCAGGGAGGGACCCCGCGGCGCTATCGCGCGTGGGAGGGATGCTCGGGGGATCGGGGGTCGGGCGGCACCGTGGGTCCGGTCCCCGCGCGCCGTGCCCGAAGTTTAGGGAGTTTCCTGGTGTTTGCGACCGGCCAGCCGTAGGGGTGCCGGGTGGGGTCCCCCATGTTCGCAGAGGCAACGTGCTCCGGGGGAGTAAAATGCAGTGGGGAGTGGGGGGTGACTCTGTGGGCTGGTCCCCCACACACAGGCAGGTCCCACTTCACCTTCGGTCCCGGAACACCCCAGGATGTCCCGACGTGGGAACCCCCGGTGCTCCATGGGGGTTCCGTGAGGGCTGAGGGGTCTCTGAGTTCTGTGCCCAAGCAAGGGACTGAGGGGAGCTGCGTTAAGGCCCTCCGGAGCTCTGGTCATAACAGGGTGCAATGGATAAATTAGTTATATTTAATTAATTAGTCAAGCATTAGGATTTTTCTTGTGAGCAGCAGTGTAGGAAAAAGAGGGTGACCAGGGGGAATGGGGGCAGCTCAGAGCCTGACCTCCACTGGACTGGAGCCTGTTCCCCCCAGATCCAAAGCCCAATTCCCCCCTGGGGCCGGAGCCTGAAGCCCCCCCCCAGCTCCAAAGCCTGCAGCTCCATCAGACTCCCACATCCCACACCATGCTCCTGTGCCCCACACCATGATCTTGCATCCCATGCCACACTCCCACTCCCCACACCATGCTCCCAGGATTGCCTTGGTCGCTCCTTTATCCCAGGTTTGAACTGGCCCCACCGAGCTGTGGATCCAAGTGGTTCCCACACAGCACATCTGGATCCTCTGGGTGTTCAGGCTGGCCACAGGACTGAACAAATACATCTTGGGTTGGAGGCAGCCTCCAGGCATGGCTCTCATGGGCACCCTGAGAAGTCACTGGGAGGCACCAGCCTCAGCGTTCCCTTTGGAGATCCCAGGGGTGCCCAATCCCTGGCTGGCCATGGGGAACAGCAGCTGGGGCAGCACTGGCCGGGCTATGACCATCCCCTGCTCCCACCCTGGGTGACAAATCCTCACTGCAGAAGCAGCCGTGGAACAGGCACATCCCCTTCGCCTGGGCCCAGCTCCTCTCCTGCAAGCAGCTTTGCATCAGTGCCCTCTTTATGGGTCACGCTGTATCCCTCCAAAATGGGAAATAGGAGCTCAAGCTCTGCTACACCTCAGGACACATTCCCCCCCAGACTTGGGGTGTGGCACACAGGGTCAGACACGGGTCCCTGCAGCAGCAGGAGTGGAGCATCTCTGGTGGTGTGGGTCACGGCTCAGCACATTGGCATTTTGGGCTTGGTTTAATCCCTGATAAAGTATTTTGGATGGTTTTATTGGGCCATTTTAATTTGTCAACTAGTTTGGGAATCACAATGTGGAGAGGGAGGAGCACAGGCACTGTCCTGCTTTGCTCTGCAGCTGGGAGTACTGAAGGATCGACAAAGCAGTGGGTTTGTACTGCCAGGAACATGCCAGCATCACAACCCATGAGGGAGAGGCTGCCTGCACTGCTTTATTTTACAGTTACTCCTTGTGGAGAAGTCAGCTCCAGCTCAGTCTCTGCTCTGCTCAGTCTCTGGGCATATTCCTGGGGTCTTCCAGGCCAGAGCCAGTGCGGGGATGAGGGGTAGCCTAGTGTCAAGGGGGCTTCCTGCTGGATTTTTTGCTACTGCCCCCTCTTTCTGCTGCCACCCACTCCCAGATTTGATTTCCCAAGCCCCATCACATCCCTGGCTCACAGAGTCCACCTGTCTAGGCTCAGGTGCCAACTCCTGGAATGCCCCAAACACCTGTTCAGGGCACATGTGCCATGGAGGTGGCACGGTGGGGCTGGAAGAATGCTGCAGGACGGCCAGGATGCGATGGGCCAGCAGTGCCCCAGTCCCATCCTTTATGCTGCCTGGGGCTGAAGTCCTCAGGATGAGTCATGGTCCCCACTGAGCCCTTCCCAAAGGGCTTGACCTTGGGGACAGAGACCATGATCAGTGACAAGTGTTTTCCCTTTGTTCCTCTGTCCCTCATTTTCTCCTCAACCCCGTGCACATCCTCCTCCTCCTTCTCCCTCATCCTGGCAAAGTGGCTGTGGGTGGCAGTGGGGTTGGTGTGGGAGAAGACCTGACACAGCCTGTGCCCAGCATGGCTTTCCCTAAATCCCAATTTCTGCCCAAAACACAGTGAAATGTGCCATTTCAGTGAGGAGAGAGGTGCTCCTGCTGAGCTGTGGAGGAAGGTCTGTATTTGTGTGTTTGGGGGTCTGTATTTAAATGCCAGGGGGGCTGTTCTGCATGCCTGGCTTCAGCTTCAACAGAGGAACAGGGCTCTCCTGTGAAAAGCTTGTAAAGATGATGAACTTTCTTTCCCAAACTTCAAATTAAAGGGAAGAAACATGTTTTTGACTTTTCTTGGCCTTTCCTCACAGCTGTCCATCTGTCATTTGAGTGACAGTCGAGTATTTCTAACGAAGATTATGGGAACAATATGTCAGCACCTGTGGGTGGCTCTGCGGTGTCCCTGTGCTGTCATCTCCTGGTCCTCAGAGTGTTTGGACAATGTTCCCTGCAAAGTGTCACAGTTTTTAGTTAAAGGAAAAGTGACCAGTGCCTGGCTGTGCTGTTGTGCAAAGCAAAGACAAACTTGCAAAAATTTCACGCAAATCTTCTCCCAGTTGGCTCCAGGGACAACCAAGGGATAACGGGGTGCTGGGGAGCACCACAGCTGTGAGAGGTAGGGGGGTCTGGTAGGACAAGGTACGTCTTGTGGCCCTGGAGATTCAACACCACGTTGCTCCAAGCCCCATCCAACTGGACCTTGGACACTTCCAGGGATGGGGTGGCCACAGCTTCTCTGGGCAACCTGTGACAATTCCCTGCCCTCTGTCAGCCTGATGCCATTCTTTCCAGCACTCCAGGTCCTTGTCCAAAGTCCCTCTCCAGCTCTCTTGGAGCTCCTTTAGGCATTGGAAGGAGCTCTAAGGTCTTCCTGCAGCCTTCTCCTCTCCAGACACTGACACAACGTGGGTCTGGCAGAGAGTGAACCCGGCCAGGCCATTCCGGGCAGCACCGCCGTGCGTCCATTTGGGAAGAGCGGGCTGGGAGGAGGAAGCAGCACACAGCCAAGCTCATTGTTTTACTTCCACTTCTTGCCCATGGGGACCCACGTTCGTGCCTGGGCAGTGCACACCCTGACATGCTGGGCTTGGGAGCTGCAGCTGGGGAACAGGAATTTCCTGGTGACTGTGGGTGGGAGCCACGAACGGCGCCAGGATGGGACGGTGAGGGGCTGCTCGTGCTCTGCAGGGAGCCTTCGTTGTCCAGTCAGCCCCACGGCAGGGCCACGGTCCCTCTCTGGGCACAGCTGGGACTGGCCCCGGCCATCAGAGCCACAGCAGGCTGGAGCCCATGTCCTGCCCATGCTGGGGGTGACCTGGTGAAGGAGAAGAGGAGGAGGAAGATCAGGCAGGGCTTCCAGAGGAAGAGCGCTCACCACTGCCTCTAAATTTATCTTTCCTGTTTCTCAGCAGCAGCATCGTCTCATGCCCATTCTCTGTGGTGTCAGGCCATTCTCCCCTCTCTGCCTCTCTCCTGGCACCCTGTCCCTCACCATGTTATCCTGGTTTAACCAGCTCTGTCTCTCCCCTTCTTTTGCTTTCAAGTTTTAATCCTGGTGTGCTCCCTGGCAGCTTTTCCCTTCTCTCACCTCCAGTCTGTTCCCACACCCACCATCCCAGGGCCCTCCTCATGTCCCACAGCACCAGCCCCTGGCTTGGGGGTTAAACTGGAGACTGGGTGGTTGCCAGTTCCTCTGGGCTCAGGGCTGGGAATTCATGAGCAAGCTGGAGAACAGAGTTGGGAGGTTTCCCTTGGGGAGCCCTTTGTCCAACCCACGATGGGCTGCTCTCAAGGGAGAACTTCTCCCTGGAACCACGGAATCATTTTGGTTTGAAAGGACCTTTGACATCAAAAAAGCCCCAGGGCAGCCTGGCCTTCTCATCCCAACCTCCCCGAGAGATGCTGCACATGAGCAGGCAGATCAGGGACATCCTGGACTGGCCAGGAGGATCAGGGACATCCAGTACTGGCTGGGTGGATCAGGGATGCCCAGGACCAGCCTGACTGGTGGCTGCTGTTGGGAAGAATTGTTTTTGTGGTTAGGATGGATGTTCCAGGGAGCTGCTTCCCTTCCCAGTCAATCCACCGGGATTGTGAGGCTCTCCTTCCTCACAAAGGACTTTCTACTTTGAGTCCTGATCCCTCTGCCAAGCAAAATATAGGAGTCTTACACTCCCAACTCAAACACCTCCCTGCTCCATGCCCATCAATCCTTTGTTCATTTATTGAGCCGGCTGAGAGTCGCCCTTCCCAGGCACAGATTGACCTGCCCTCCTGGCTCTGCCCTTGGCTTTGCTCCAGAGCCTTCAGTTTGTCCTTGCCGGGGCCACTCTGGGCTTGCTTTGCACTGGGTCACCAGTCCTAGAAGTGTTCAAATGCTGTGTGGACGTGGCACTTGGGGATGTGGTTTAGGGTGGCCTTGGCAGTGCTGGGGAGCGGTTGGACTCCATAATCTCAGGGGGCTTTTCATCCTTAGTGATTCCATGATTCCAGCCCCAGCCCACGTGTGCCCATGGCTGAGGGGGCACCAGCTCACTGGGAGCTAATGCTCCTGGGGCCAGGAGAAAAAATGCTTTCTCAGAGGCAGAACCGTGGGCAGAGCTGGACGAGCCTCCTCCACCGGAGCGCTGAGTCCCTCTGCTGAATCCCCTCCCATCCGTCCCCGTCTGCGCCTTGGCTGCTCTGCACTTGGGCACCAGCAGAGCCCGGCTGGGCCATCCCTGAGCTCGCCTGTTGAGAGCTAGCCCTGATTTATGGGGGCTCCAGTGGTTTGGTTTGGTTTTGTGATTATCAACAAGGGACACATAGAAGGAAATTATTTCAACAGCTGAATAGTGTGTGTGTTTGTAGGACTTTCTGGCTGTGAGAAGGAAAGGCACGAAGTACAGGGGTTGTGTAGATTGGGATGACACCAGGAGAGGGCAAGTGGTGCAGGCTCCAGGGTGAGCCAGGGCTGCCAGAACCAAGGCAGAGACAGCCCAGCCTCACTGAGACCTTGGGAAATACCAATTAGGATGAGTAAATGGTGCAAATATCCCCACCCTCCCACTCCTGAGCGGGATTTGCCCACTGCAACTCCCTGCATCACCCAGCAAGCCCTATCTGAGCACTTCATGCCAGGCAGGTGATCCATCCCCCAGTGCCCACAGCAGCTCCAGGTTCATCCAGCATTGACTCCATTCTCAGGAATGGGACAGCCACGAGCTGCACTGCTCCCAGCGAGCCCGCGGTGTGCCAGGCTGTGCCCGTGTCAGCTGTCCTGCCACTGCAACACGCTCTGGACAGCACTGCCAGGCCCTGTTCTTTCAACTCCTTTTCAAAAGATAAATATTTGTATTTTTTTATCAAATCCTGGCCTCTGCCCAGAGTCAGGAGCACTGCAGGAGCTTTCACAGCATGATGACACACGTGCAATGTGCGGGAATTGCATTTTACCCTGGCCCTGTGACCTGGCAGCAGGGTGTAGCCAGCACAGCATCCCCAGACCAGATACTTCTGCCTTGCCCCCAGGAAAAGCAGCCAAGTCCTGTGCTGCTGTGGATCTCAGAGGCATTGGCCATACGGACAGGCTGGTGCTGTGGGGGCAGCAGGCACAGCTGGCTTCAGGCCAAATGGGGATACCTTGTCTTCCACACCTGGCCTGGGTCAGTCCTGAGCTGGGCATTCATGAACTGCCATCAGCAGGGACCTCTGTCCGGTGCCTCCTGCTCCATCTGTCCAACCCAGCCTCCCAAACACTCATCCCTGACCTGCTCAGCTGTGCAGAAAAGGATCCGAAACATTTCCCACCTTGGGAATCTGAAAGTAGAAGTGGCATTGGCAGCTGTGCAGCTGGGTTTGTTCCTGTAATGGTGTGACACGTCGAAGGGCCCTGTTATTGGAAAACTGGGAGTGGGACATTGCCAGGTGGCCTGGTCCAGTGCCTGGTGTGGGTGGAAGGGGGCTCAGTGCTCCCCAGTTCCTGCCCATACCTCTTCCTGCCCACGGTGGAAAGCTCCGATTCTCTCCCCTCTCTTCATCTCGCGTCTGTAGGAAACAGCACTCACTGTGTTTGTGACTGGGCTGTGTGGGCCGAGTTCCACAGCGGGTTCCTTGTGCCAGAGGTGATTGCTGAGCCACAGAGCTGGAGGTCGGTATCCCCTGTGCTGGTTCAGCTGTGCCTCACTCGCTGGGACCTTCCCCATCCCTGAGCACAGTTGCTGGTGCTGTGCTCAGGGATGTCCCGGGGGCTGTGGCACACAGGGGCAGTTTCTCCAAGGCAGAACAGCTTCCAAATCTGCAGTTGACAGAGCAGACACAGCATGAAGTGTCCCACAGCATGATGTGTCCCCGTGCCCTGAAGCCCCTCTCCTGTCCCCAGTGCAGCCCTCCCCAGCCACTGGAGCCAGGAGCGGCTGCAGGACCAGCAGACATACCTGTGGAAGATTATCCGGTTGAGTATTAATTATCACACTGAAATTAGAACCCCTCAGCTATGATTAACTTATTACCCAGCCCTGCCGCAGGGACAGCAGATGCAGGGATCGTGGCAGAGCTCTGCCATGGCTGTGGGGGGCACAACATGGCTGTGGGGAGCAGGCAGCCCCCAGCCCTGCAGGGCTCTGGGACCCCCTTGCCTCCAGCCTGGGATAAGCAGTGGGAGAGCAGTGGGGAGCTGTGCGTGCCCGTGCTGGGCTGGGCTGGGCTCTGCTGAGGTTCCCTGTTTGCCTCGGGGCTGGTGGTCACAGTGTGAGGGCTAACATCTGTCCAGGTGCAGGGGCTCAGGGGGTGCTTCCCCATGTCCAGCACGTGGGAAGACTGAACCTGTCAGAAGAATCACATGTGGTCTGGGGTATTCACTTTCCTCACTGCCTTTAGCTCTGGTTGGACACTGCTGGTGCCATGAATGGATCTGGGCCGGCCCTGTGTTTCCATTTCTCTGTCCTCGCAGCCCAGCACAGGACAGAGCCTGGGGAGACAGGGACAGCCAGGCCCAGGAGCCACCATCCTGAAAAATGAACAGGCTCCACATATGGGAATGTCAAAACTGGACTAAAATTGTTCCCAAGGATAAGGGCAGCCACAATGCTCTTGAAAGTATCACCCTTAAGTGAGACCCTTCCCACTGTGGGGATCTTCCCTTGCACCTGAGCAGCTGTTTCACATCCCACCAGGCAGCCTGTTCCCTTTGGGGTGATACACATCTCTCATTTGTACCGTTTTGGGTTGGTTTTCCCCTTTTACAGCCAGCTGGGTCACACACACCAGGGTTCCTGAACTCCTCCTGCTTGTGTGTTGTCTCCTCGGACCTCCGGCCACATTTATGGCTCTGCCCCGAAGTGACAGCAGTTTATGATTAACCCCAGACCTGGGGATGCTACACAGGAGCTGTGTCAAGCAGGGGTGATGCCACATGGGCTCAGGACATTCCTCTCAACCTCAGCCCCTGGCTGCTTGGAGTTGGATCACGCCTGGGTCTCTTACAGGACACCAAGGTGCCTGTTGCCTCTGTCACAGAGAACCTGCTGTCCTGGTGGGCTCCATCTCCAGTGTTTTCTTCCCCCTGGGTGTCACCTCCCTTTGTCCCACATCCCAGCTCTGTTCTCCCCCTGAACTTTGGTTCATTTTGGGCTGTTTGGGCACCTTGGTCCCTCTCCACACACGAGGGTCTGTTAACCCCCACCACTGCTGAAGATGCCAAATGAACCGGGGCAGTGCTGGGACTCTGGGTGAAAGCCGTGTTGGGTCTTTCCAGGCAAGGGTGAGTGCTGGGGGATTTGGGGCTTGCAGGGCAAAGGGGGCTACACCCACCCTTTGCCCCCTGCTCCCTGCAGGACCTAGCCCAGCATCAGGCCCCTGAGTTTGCCTCTGCCACAACCATCCCTCATCTTTCCCTGCAAGGTTTGGGGGTTGACCTGAATTCACACTTGTTCCTACAGATCTGTTTGCTCGGGGTGTTTGCTCCTTCATTTTCCAGAGGAATAGTGAGGTGGTGAAGGTAGCCCGGCCCAGCATTGCCCAGTCCGGTTTCCCTTCTGTCCCCATCTGCATGTGTGAGTGCTGGGAAAGGGTTTGTCAGCGCCTCGGCGCCTTTCAGGGTCTTCGCAAAGAGCAGATTTATTTTCTGCTATGCTGAGAATTAGCTCCCCTTTCTTCCTCTTCCCTCTGCCCCCGCTGGAAAGAGAGAGAATGCAGGGAAGAAGAAAGGATTTCCATCGCGGCGGTGATTGGCACAGCCCTGAATGAGAGGTCATTCCAGCCGGCTCTTTCTTTTCAGGGCCCTTTTTTCCTGCTCCCTGTATTCAGGCTGGCAGCATTCTTTCTTTTCAAAGCTCCTCTGTCTGTCTCTCTCTTCCCCCTCCTTTATTTTTCATCCCTTTTCTTTACTTTTGCTGTCTTTTCATTCTGTTTTTCTCCACCCCCTTGGGGCTCCATTTTTTTCTTTCCCTTTTCCTCTATTCAGTTCCTTTTTTTCTTCTCGCATCTCTTTTGAATAGCTCGGCTATTTTCGGAGAGGAAAGGGACTGTGCCGGGGAGAAGCCGTTACAGCAAGGAGGAACTTGAAAGTCTTTTCTTTCCCTGTTTATTTCATTTAAAAGCAAAAACTGTTTTCCAAGGCAGGGCGAGGGTTCTGTGTGGAGCCTTTGAAGCCAGGCTGGGACAGCAGCAGGGCTGGGGGCCCTCCCTGCTCCTGGTGGTGCCGGATACGCTGCCGGTCCCAAACCCCTACAAGCCCCTGGAGCACTGGGGGGGTCTGGGGTCGGTTCTGCCTTGGCTGGGCTCTGGGTGCTTGGGCTGCCAGAGGGGGTATAAGCAGCAGCAGCCCCTCTCCCTCAACTCACCCCACACCAATTACCTGATTTAAAGGCTTTTCCTGCCCCTGGGACTCAGGAACAGCAGCGTTTTTAGGGATGATGTGACCATGAGCTCTAAAGGCACATCTTGGACTTCTCTGCTGCAACACATACCTGCATGCACCTGGGTGGGAATGGAGGGGCCATGTTTGTGCCAGAGGGGAATGGGGGGCTCACGCAAGGACCCCATGAGGAGAGGGGGATGTGCCAGGACAGAGCAGTGTCAGGTGCCTGCTGTGCAGATGCACACTGGCCGTGGTCAGTCACTGCACGCACATCTGGGGGACACAAGGTGCCAGGTCCACAGAGGAGTGGCAAGAAGAGTCTCACACACATCCCTAAGGGCACGGTGATTCTGGTGGCTCTGAGGAAAGCCCTCGCTCAGCAGGTGGGGCTGGTCCCAGTGTCACTGCTCCAGGTGCCCCCAGCAGCTCCGCTCGCTGTCACCGCTCCCCTGGCACCCAGGAAGGGCCCTGAGGGCAGAAGGGCTGGGAGACCACGCCTGAAGCCTGATCAGTGTGGTCTTCTAGGGAGGAGATGTGCCCTTGGCACAGCAGCAGGAGCGCCTTGGGAAGGCAGGTGGGGCCAAGAAGAATCCCCTTCCCAAAATGCTCCCTGCCCGGGCACCGCTCTGGGCATGAACCATCACTGGCTTTGGTGCAGCTTCAGTGGGGCTTGGGTGCAGTTTTGATGCAGCTTTGGTGAGGTTTTGGTGCAGTTCTGATGCACCTTTGACTGCTCACAAAGCACAGGTTTTCCAGCCCCTGGCTGGAGCAGAATGCTAGCTCCAGCATTTGCTCTGGCTCAGCCCATGGGAAGTTCCCTAAAGAGACCTCCCCAGAGCAGGGACAGTGCTGGTGGCCACGGGCCTGCTTCTTTGGGCTCCTGGCTGTGCTACAACAAACACAGGAGTCCCGTGGAAGTGACCCCAAGTCAGAGCCAGGCTCCCTGCTCCTTCCCAGAGCAGAGTCCCAGAATCCAGAGCAGCCTGTCTTCCTCCCATCTTTCCATTACCGCCATGGCCAAATGGATGCAGTCAGGAACTCTGATTTTCAGGAAACGCCTTTTCACCATGAATTTTAGTCTCCCCTTGTTTTGATATAACTCAGAAGCTGAGGGTGATCTATGGCACCGGAGCTGCTGGTTTCTATGCTGGCTCTGTTAGAATCATGGAGTCGTGGAATCCCAGATTTGGAGGGACCTCAGGGATCACCTACTCCAGTTTTTTTTGGAAGAAGTCTGGACTGGACAAGAGGGGGCTGGAGATCATGGCTGTCAGGTGCTGGAGAAGGGGTGGCAGGGCACTGTCACCCCATCATCCTCGGCCAAGAGGCACTTTGGGGTGTGGACAGGGGTCCTGTGCCGGGGCGTGTGGGCTGCAGGAGGGCAGGAGCAGGGCCAGGGCCCAGTGGTTAATTAAATAGATCATTTCTTTAAAGTGAGATTCAAATAATTGTAACCCTGAGATAGAGAAGGCATTGGAGGAGATGAAAAGGGAGAGAGAGAGAAAGGAAGCAAAGGACAGAGGTTCAGAATGGAGAGGGAGATTAGGAGAGAGATGAAAGAGAGAAGAGAAAGATAAGAGGGAGAGAGGGGACAGATCTCGGCGCGAGATGGGCGTTGCCAGGGAAACGGGAAGAATGAGGGAGCAACTGGAGGGATGGAGGAGCAGAGGATACTGGGGGTGGGGAGCGAGGGATGGAGGAACAGAGGGATGGAGGCTGGCAGGATGGAGGGGCGGAGGGACTGAGGAGCAGAGGGATGGGGGAACAGAGGGATAGAGAAGTGAGAGATGGAGGGTTGGAGACTGGAGGAGCGAGGGATGGAGGAGAAGAGAGATGGAGGCTGCAGGGATGGAGGAGCAGAGGGATAGAGCCTCAGTGTCAGAAGGAGGAAGGAGTGGATTTCCATCAGAACAGGAAGCAGGAGTGGGGTATCACAGCTCAGCACAGGTGCCTGTGTGCTGGGAACAGCATTTGGGATGGCAGCTCTGTCCCTCTGAGTGAGCAGCCACAGCGCCTGCTGTCCTTAGCCTGACCCTCTCATCCCAGCTCCCACTGGTGGGTCCCATATCCCTGGGCAGATAACGGAGGAGCCAGGCAGCTCTGTGCTCCACACACTTTTGTTCTGCAGCACTGGTAACCTCTGGTTATTTGCAGCCATTCCCTTTTCCCTCCCAGTCCCGGGTTGTGTCCTTTGTTTTGTGAAGCCAAGGCCCCCAAAGAGTACTTTTCCTCCACCCAGAAGCACTTCAGTGGCACACGTGATGTCACGTCTGTCACCGGTTGGAGATTGCAGGGAGCGGCCGCTCTCTGATTCACTGACAGTGGAGGTTTCTTTTTTCTGGAGAAGTTTTCCTTAAAACAAAAGTTTTACTTTAAAAGTGTAGTTTGACAGTACCTGGTGTGGAGACTCAATTTAAACAGGTATTTGTTTTCTGTGGCAGCAGCACCTGGCCCCCATGGCCCCTGCCCGTTTCTCTGAGCTTTGGCTCATTTTTACAGCAGCTCCTCTGTATCAGGGTCGGTTCTGGGGCAAGAAGTGCCAGTTTTGGTTCTGCCACAGTGTCCGGAGCCACTCTGTGGGTCAGCCCCTGGCACATACCACCAGCACAGAGCCAGGGCCAGGCAGTGCAGCCAAGATGACCCCCAAATCCTTGGGCTGGTGCAGGACAGACACACTAGGTCAGGTTTAGGAATAATTTTAGTTGTGGTTTTCAGGAAAACAACATTTTTCTGTTTGGAATTGTGGGGGGTTGAGCAGCTTTATGTGAAATCTGCAGGCAAGATGAAAGCCTGCTTTCCCCTTTATTAAATTTAAATGAAGGCTGCTTTTGAGAAAGAAAGGAAAATAAAATCAAAGGTTTTCTCACAAATATCAGATCCATTATCAGCCATTTTCTGGTAAAAAGTCTTAAACAGTTTTACTGCCTCCTTCCCCAGTGAGATAACCCCCCCATGCCCAGGGTCTCATTTCGTCCTGGGGCTCAATCCTGTGCCTTGGGAGCTTTTCCCCCAAGGTCTGCACCACCACATCTGTCCCTGGGGAACCTCCCAGGAGCCCCCAGGAACTGGCAGCAGAGGGTCTGCAGAAGGGTCCTGCAGAGAGCCCTGTAATGGGGGTCCTGCAGTGAGGGTCCCACACAAGGGTCCTGCAAAGGATTTTACAAAAGGGTGCTGCAATAGTTATCCTGCAGTGTGGGTCCTGCAAAGGGGGTAGCCAGGAGCAAGTCCTGAATGTCCTCTTTCCCATTGCAGCAGGCTTGTCAGGCGGCCTGGCAAGCTGTGCAGGGGGCCAGGTGACTTAAAATGCTTCTGGTGCCAGCTGGGCTCTGGCACCTGCTCAGGTGGCTGCACTTACCCTGATGAGCTGGTATAAGACAGAGCAGTGGCAGCAGGGTGGGCTCCTGCGTGCCTGGTGGAGGTCACTGCTCTTTGGGAGAGCTGAGAAGTAAATCAATTCCCCAAACCCTTTGGATTTTGGGTGTCTGGGTCTCCCTTCCCTGCAGGAATGGTTGGGTGAGAGCTGGTGATTGCTGCTAGCCTCTGGGCTGGTGAGGGGAGCCAGGAATGGAGCCAGGTGGAAAACAAGGGTCATTGGTCACTGATGCCTCAGTGGAGCTGTCAGGGCAGCTGGTCCCTCCCAGAGCTGCTCCCGTGGGGCTGCTGCTTGGAATGCTCTGAGGCTGTGGGTACTCCTTTAGCTCAGGCCCCTTTGGGTCCCAGGTGTTACAGGCAAACCTGTGGGTGCAAAGGTGAGGCTTCTGTGGACCAGATGTAACATTTTATGCCGCTTGGTTGAGGATTTACCAGGCTCTTACCTGCCGAGGGACCAGGTGGGGTGGTGGCACAAGTGATTGGGCAGGTGGGTGAAACCAAGGGAGGTAAAACAGCAAAGGGAAGGGAAATGTGTCCACAGACACAGCTCTTAGCCTGGTGACTGGAAAATCTGGAATCCAGCAAGGAACGTGCTGGGAGTGGAGAGCCTGTTGCGCAGATGCTGCTGCTGGAGGGATTCAGTGAGTATTTGGGGGGCTAATCATGGAATAAGAGAGGAAAATAGAGATAAAATAGCACCAAGAAGTGAAAGCCATGAAAAAACCCCTACTTTAAGTGACCAGGTGGTGAGTGAGGAGCTGGTGGAGGCTCTGAGGAGGGCAGCCAGGGCAAGGGAGGACAGGGTCTGCAGGATGTGCCAGGGCAGAGCGTGGATCTTCCCAGACATGTTGGGAAAGATGGGAGGAGAGATTGCACCAAAACTAAACCTTGGAGTGGGAGGAGAAATGATGAAAGAAACCCAAATTTCACAACCCCAAAGGACGAGGGACAGCAGCCACCACTGTTGGCTGCAGGTGCATCCATCCTGTGGTGCTGAAGAGGGAAGACGTGGATGAGTGAACTGGGAGCTCGGCACAGGTCACTGGCAGAGGGGACATTGGCAAGTGTGTCTGTGTGGCCCCCCCACGTGGGAAAAGGATGGGCAGGTACGAGTCTGCATCGGGAAATGAGCTGGAGGGATCCGAGCCTGGCCCCAAGGGCTGGATTGAAAACTAAAGGTTATCAAGGCCTGTAGGAGGGTTTGGTTCCCAGCAGCAGAACTGGAGAGGAACCCTGAGCTTGGTGGGTGAAAGCCTGCGTGTGCAGCCACAGGTCTGGAGGTGTAGGCTGGGGAGGAGGAGGAGTTGGAGGAGGTGCTTGTGTCACTCCTGAGATCAGCGCTGGGACAGGAGTCCGTGCCCGGCGCTCGGGAGCGGTGCGTGCTCCAGCCCTGGGCACGGTCCCGCTCCCAGGGGCAGCGCCTGCGGCAGGGCTGCGCTCCATCGGGGCCCGGGGGCTCTGCCTTGGCTGCTTGGACGAGCCTGGGAGCAGCTCCCGTGGAGCGCAGAGGTGCTGGCGGTGCTCTGCCCTCCGGGGTGTGTTGGGAGTTTCCTGGGGGAGCTGAAATACGTGACCCCGCCTCACTTGCCCGTGTATTGGGAAACGGTGTTTCCAGCTGCCTTGGCAAGTCCCGAGGCGTGAACAGGGAAGTGAGAGCGGGAAGTGAGACAGCTGCCTCTGCCCTGTTCCTGCTTCCCTGTGCGGTGTTTGTGCAGCTGCAGCTCCGGAGCGCCGCGGCCTCGGACGGCAAATCTTCTGTACCGTGTCCCAGGGCTCGTGTGTCCAGTGGAGACAAGTGCAGAGAGGTTTGTGCAGCACAAGGCTTCGGTTTTCCTGCTGGGGAGGAGAGCTCGTCCTCTTTCCCAGTGCCCAGAGTAGGAATCCACATTTACTTTCCCCTAAAAGCCTCTGGATTGGGGTGGTTGCAGCTGGGGAACACGTGAGTGCGTGGGTCTTGCAGCCGCCTTGTCTCGTGGTGCTTGTTTTGGGGGGCAGCCGGGTCCCCTCTGCCACGCTGGGGACGTGGGCAGAGCAGCCGGATCCCCTCTCCCATTCCCTTCTGCCCGCAATGGGCAGCTCGGGGGCCCCACGGAGCCCCACGGGGAAGGGGGTCCCAGCTGGCGGGGTACGGCCCCGGGGCTGTTCAGTGCACGCCCGCAGCCACCTCCCTGACTGATCCCTTTCTTCCTCCCAACCCTCCTCCTCTTCCCGCCACCGCCCTCCCCCACTCCTTGCTTTGTTTCGCTGCCTCCGCACTAGTCCTCCCCTCATCCCCTTCCTTCTCCTCCTTCTCCCACCCCCATCCTCTTCCTCTCCGTCTCCTCCCTGCAGCCTGAAGACGCCCCTCCCCTCCATTCCTGTCCCTCCAGCCCCTGATCCCTGCCCGCTGGCTCTCCGGGGTGCCCGGGCAGACGGGGGTGCTTGGCTGAGACCTTCCTCCTGCCCTGCCTGCCCCCACAGTATCCCCCTGGCAGCTCAAGCCTGGGCAGGCTCCCCTCACCGGCTGTGTCTGACCCTGGGCTAAGAGTCACCAGTGCTGTGGCCAGTGCCAGCCCCGTGGTGGCCCAGCAGATGGGAGGGACCTGAGGAGGGTCCCTGTACCCCAGGTGTCTGCGAGCGGCCAAGCCCCTGCTGTTGGTGTTGCTCCCCTTTCTCTGTCCTTCCCCATCATCCCATCCTGTTCCCCGTGTGCTGTGGCTGGTGTTGGGGTGTGCAGGCACCGGCACGAGGGGGCAGCTAGGGCCGTATGGGGGTCAGCAGGAGCCGGCAGCTGTCCCCGGCCATGCTCGGTGTCCCTGCAGCCCACACGGTGGGCTGGGGACAGCTGCCGGCTCCTGCCGACCCCAGGCACTGCAGGGTTTCCCTGCTCCAAAGTGGAGTTTCATCCCACGATCTCCCCATGCTGGGCAGGTTCTCCTGGGACTGTGACAGGATCTGGCTCAGAATTTATCCCTCTCTTACCTCCCCCGCAGGATTTCTTTGTTGTAGCTGCAGGAATAATTGTATTTAGGAGAACGCTTCTGCAGCGGGAGGAAGCGGCAGCTCTCCGGGCGCATCCCTGCCTGTCCTCACTGGCTGCTGGGAGGGGAGGATGCTGTGGTGGTGCTGGGACCCCCAAGCTGAGTGTGCCAGCCACCAGTGCTGAGCCCAGCACAGCCTCTGGCTGTGCCTAGACCCACTGCTGGGCAGGGTGGGTCCTGATGGTGCTGGGCCCTGTCCCTCATGCTCCCTGTGCCCTGTACTGTTGCTTCTCCTGCCAGAGCTCAGAGCCACACTCAGCTGTGACCAGTTCCCAAACTGTTTGGGCACTTGTTCCCTGGAGTCACTCCTAGGAGCTTGAGGGCATGCAAGCAGCCAAACCACAGCCCCAGGAGCTAATAGCCCATTCAGGGAGCTGACAGTGGGCAGGGATCCAAGCTTCCCTGCTCCTCCCTACAGTGGAAACCCCTAGAGCCACTCCATCCCTGCGTCCTGGGGTGTGTGGTGCTGGGGACCCACGCTGGCATCACCTGTGTCAGTGTGGGGTTCACGAAGGAAAGAAGTGACAGCTGGAATGAGCCCCTGCGGCACGGTGTCTGTGTTGGTGGGTGCCAGGGGCTCATGGCCGTGTCTCTCCCTCCTCAGCCATGACAGCGTAGGCCGGCGGCGAGAGATGAATCGGTTCAGCGAGTGCGGGACGCAGACGGACGCAGTGGTGGTGCTGTCCCTGGCACAGGCTGCTGTCCTGGGCCTGGTGTCCGACAATGAGCTGCTCGGGGCCACCGTCACCCCTACTGGCTTCTTCCCGGGGCTGGCCGGGGAGCAACTGGACAATGCCACCATGGAGCCTGGGGAGCCTGAGGGTGAGGAGCAGGTGCCTGGGGATGGGCAGGATGAAGATGCCCTGGAGGCAGAGTCCTCCCTGGAGAAGCATGCCCGGAGGAGGAAGAGGCCACCCGTGAGGCTGATGCCCAAGGTCAAGCGTGAGAAGGCAGAGGTGGAGGCTGAGGCACCGTACAGCACATCCATCCCAGGGGACGAGGAAGGGGAGGGGCAGCACGGCCATCCGCCCCAGCCCCCAGAGCCCAGCCAGGAGTCGGCGGTGCAGAGCGGTGCCATGAAGATGATCGACCTGGCCACCTTCAGCAGGAAGCCCCGACGCCTGCGGCACCTGCGCCGGCATCGGGAGCTGGAGGGCACTGAGCGCCGGCGCAGGGGCAGTGACCTGGCCAGCAGCACTGCGGGGGCCCCACAAACTGTGGGCACCTTCGAGGCAGGCACCCCTTCCCCTGGTGAGGCGGAGGCCCCTGCACCAGCATCCCCCGAGCAGGTGAAGAGTGAGCAGGGCTGTGGCTGGCAGGAGCCGGGGGAGCTGGAGGCGGCCGGCGGCACCAGCGAGCACAGCAGGAAGGCGCAGCTGGACCGGCTGGACATCAACGTGCAGATCGATGACTCCTACCTGGTGGAGGCAGGGGACCGCCAGAAGCGCTGGCAGTGCCGCATGTGCGAGAAGTCCTACACCTCCAAGTACAACCTGGTGACCCACATCCTGGGCCACAACGGCATCAAGCCGCACTCCTGCCCGCACTGCAACAAGCTGTTCAAGCAGCCCAGCCACCTGCAGACCCACCTGCTGACCCACCAGGGCACGCGGCCCCACAAGTGCGGCGTGTGCAGCAAAGCCTTCACTCAGACCAGCCACCTGAAGCGGCACATGCTGCTGCACACCGACATCAAGCCCTACAGCTGCCGCTTCTGCGGCCGCGGCTTCGCCTACCCCAGCGAGCTGAAGGCGCACGAGGTGAAGCACGAGAGCGGGCGCTGCCACGTGTGCGTGGAGTGCGGGCTGGACTTCTCCACGCTCACCCAGCTGAAGCGGCACCTGGCCACGCACCAGGGCCCCACACTCTACCAGTGCCTGGAGTGCAGCAAGTCCTTCCACTACCGCAGCCAGCTGCAGAACCACATGCTGAAACACCAGAACGTCCGGCCCTTTGTCTGCACCGAGTGTGGGATGGAGTTCAGCCAGATCCACCACCTCAAGCAGCACTCGCTCACGCACAAGGTAGGGGCTAAGGGTCCTCTGGGGTGCTGCCCTCATCGTGCCCAGAGGAGATGTGCCAGCGCTGGATGTGGGTGCTGGCGGAGAGGAATGGCCCAGTGCCCCCAGTCTTGGGAGGAGGTGGGTGGTGCAGGTGGGCAGTAGCACCTGTGGCTGGCATTAGCTGGGGTCACTGACATGCAGTGAGGGGGTCCCTTGCACCCAGCCCCTGCCCTTCTGGGGGTTCCCTTCCTCAGGGAGGGAGTTTTAGACCTGCTGCAGGGTAAGCTGGGGGGGTCCTGTCCAGGAGCTGTCACAGCCCCTCTGGGCAGGCTGTATGTGGGTGTTTGCCCTTTTCCAGGGACTCCTTATTGGGGAGCAATTGGGCTGAGCCCCAGAGCAGAGCTGGCACTTAGCCAGCCTGTCCAGCCCCTGTCCACAGCCCCTGCATGTTGCTGGGCTCAAACCAGTCTGGGCTCTCAGATATACTCCGTGCTGTGCTCAGCACAAGGAGCCCACCCATTGCCCATGGGGTCCCCTCTCCATTTTTGGCACCACTTGTGTGTGTCTCCAGTGCCTGGGGGTCTGCCCAAGCTTCCCCCAGCCCACAGCTCTCCCACCCCCGGCAGGGCGTGAAGGAGTTCAAGTGTGAGGTGTGCGGGCGGGAGTTCACGCTCCAGGCCAACATGAAGCGGCACATGCTGATCCACACCAGTGTCCGGCCCTACCAGTGCCACATTTGCTTCAAGACCTTTGTGCAGAAGCAGACGCTCAAGACCCACATGATCGTGCACTCACCGGTGAAGCCGTTCAAATGCAAGGTACCAGCGGGACTGGGGGGCTGATGGAGCTGGGGATGGGGCAGCACAGGTCCTGCTGTGCCATGCCCCCAGGAATCTGGCCAGGCTGAGCCCTTGGGCATGGAAGCGGCTTTGTGATGCCTCCCCTGGTCGCTTGGGCATGGAGTATCTGCCCCAAGCTGTGATTCAGCTGCTGCTGAAATGACAACCAGTGCCCCTCTCTGACCAGTGCTGGATGCTCTGGAACTCCCAGCAGCATCAACACTGCATCCCCAAGCCCCCCACACAGAGCGGGAGGAGGGAGGGAGCCCCATTATTCTTGGCAGGAGCCACAAGGGACTCCAGGAGGGCAGCAGCCCCATTACTCTTGGTGGGAGCCACAGGGGAGCCGGGGGCCAGGTCTGTGCTGCAGAGCCTTCAGCAGCTCTGGGGGCTGACCGTGGGCACGCTGCCGGCAGGTCTGCGGCAAGTCCTTCAACCGCATGTACAACCTGCTGGGGCACATGCACCTGCACGCCGGCAGCAAGCCCTTCAAGTGTCCCTACTGCTCCAGCAAGTTCAACCTGAAGGGCAACCTCAGCCGGCACATGAAGGTCAAGCATGGGGTGATGGACATCAGCCTGGACAGCCAAGGTGGGTCCCTGGCGCGGACTGGGCATTGTGACTGCCCCCAGCAGTGCCCATCGCGCTGGGAGCTGGGCTGTGCTGTGGTGGCTGTGGCAAGTTCATGTCTTCTCACCAAGGGCTACCCCCACAAGTGGCCCACATTGAGCAGGGCTGTGGTTCCCAGGGAGTTTGGGGCTCCAAACCCAGGGAGGGGGGAGGTGCTGGCCCCAGCCATCCCCACAGGTCCATCACTACATGTCTCTGTGCTGACTTCTAGATGCCATGATGGAGCTGGCTGGGGCTGACCACGCCGAGCTGGATGGCCAGCAGGAGATGGATGACTTCGAGGAGGAGAACTCTTACGGCTACGGGGCTGTGGGCAACCCCCCAGACGAGCACACGCTGGCCGAGCAGGCCATGAAGGAGATGACCTACTACAACATGTTGTAGCCAAGGCTGGTGGGGCTGTGGGGGCTTGGTGGGGTTAAGAGGGGCTGCAGCACCCAGCCAGGCCCCCCAGAGCTGGAGGGATGGCTTCCACTGGGCTTAGGGAACACAGGGATGTCCAGAAGCCTTTGCTGCACCTGCCTTGGCTCTGTTGCTGCCCCCCTGTCCCTGCCTGCACCCTGCACCTGGTGACTTGAAGCTGCAGGTAGGGGAGGCATGACCCAGCAGATCACTGAATGAGTAAGGATGGAAGGGGCTGCTGTGGAGCAAGATGATGAGCATCACTAATTATTCTACCTCCTGGGTCCCCCCCTCGGCTGCACAGGGGTTCCCCCGACGGGCAGAAGCCCCCGCCCGCAGGAGGAGATGGGTTTGCGCATCGCACTCACCCCGGGGCTCCCTGTGTCAGGCCCTGGGATGCAGAACAGAGTATTTTCATAGAAGCTCAGGGCGCAGTCAGCGCCCACAGCTCCGGGTCTGGAGCTGCAGCCAGCGGTGGATCCGAGGGAGGCAAACCCAGCCCAGCCCCAGCAAATGATGGTATTTTGAAAGTAATTTATTTTTTTCAGATGTGCCGCGTGGTTGGATTTATCTTTTCACTGAGTTCAGTTCCCTTCAACCAATGTGCTTTGTAAACCCGTGTTAAGCTGTGTGGTCTGTGTGGGGACAGGGGGTTGTGAGGGGCTGAGGGCCAGAGCAGGGTCCTGGGCAGAGCCCTCCACTAAGGAAATGGCAATCCCTCCTTGCCCCCCAACTGCTCTGGGGCTTGAGGAAAAGGCTCTCACGGGGGCAGCCCGTGGTGAGGTGGGGGTTTGCCTTCTCCATCCCCAGGGATTCGGCAGGGAAGCAGCTGGGGCAGTGCTGAGTCTGGGACCACTCTCTGGGCTCTTCACACTGTGGGGCAGAAGACTCGCAGCCACCCGCAGTATTGCCCCCCAAGTGTGCCCAGAGCTGGGTTAGGGTCCTGGCAGGCATCGGGATCTAGGGACCAGCCAGGGCACAGGGCTGGGACAGCCATGCTGACCCCACACCCACCCTATGCTTCCTGTCACTGGCTGTGTTCCCCGAGGCTGAGCGCCGTCTGCCCCATCCCCAAAAGCCCTGCGGTGGTTCTGGGTGTGGCACCTTTCATTCCCCACGAGGCAGTGTGCTTACTACCCCTGCAACCACCTTTTTCCCCCCACTATCATCCAGCCTTGGGGCAGGATGAGATGGCCACAGCCTCGGCCAGCCCCGACCCCACCCCAGCATGGCAGGGCTGTGGCCCCCCCCATGCTACCCTCAGGCCAATGCCAAAATGCTGGAGTGCACGGCCCCCCCAGGCTGGCAAGGCTGGGCTGTGAGGGCTCTGGCTGCCCCCGTGCCTGCACTGGAAAGCTGTGCCATAGGACACGCTGTGGCTGGGAGATATTTAATGGCACCACACGGTTATGGAGTACATGAATCAGGGCTGGACAGACACACACCCCCACACACACCCCCCCACCCCTCCCCTGCCCTGCACACCCCTGCTACAAAGGCTTGAAAAACACTCCTAAGAAAACTTTAGAAAAAATATTCAACTGTTCCTGAGCTGTGTTGGGGAGCTGGGGGTGCACTGGGCCCCTCCCAGCCTCATCCATCCCAGAGACTGGGTTGCTGTCCCCTATTTCTTGCCCAGAGCCTTGTCCAGGTTGTTCTTGATTGCATCGAGGAAGTCGGTGGTGTTCACAAAGTGCTCATTCAGCTTCACACTGGGGAGACAGAGAGGGTTGGTGGTGTTCCCTGCCCATCTCCCACAGGCACCATTTGCAGGATGAGTCCAGGATGCGGCCCCTGCCCAACCCAGTCAGCTGTGAATAGCCACCCTGAGTCCCTAGGGACTGTCCAGAGGCCAGTAGCTGCCTGTGGCCACTGTGCACAGCCAGCTCCTGGTCACTTTCCTATCGTTGTGGCTGCCCTGCAGGGCCAGCCTGTCCTTGTGGTCACTGATGCTGTTCTTGTGACCACCCCCCAGGGTCATTCCACCCTCATGGTCACCCATGCAGCCACGTTGCCCTGGTGCAGGTGGCTGCCCCCCCGCTCTGCCCTGAGAGCCACCCTTACTTGGCAAGGCCATGGATGCAGCCAGCAAGGTCCTTCGTCATCGTCCCGCTCTCCACTGTGTCCACACAAACCTTCTCCAGTGTCTGTGCAAACCTGGGGACAGCAGCACTTGGCTCCAGCACAGCTGGCACCACAGGCCCTGCCACAGCTGGGACCAAAGCAGCTGCTGGCAGAGACCCTCACCTGTGGCTCCCCACCCCACCCCGCTCACTTGATGAGGTCAGGGTTACTGTCCAGCTTGCCCCGGTGCTCCAGGCCACGCGTCCAGGCGAAGATGCTGGCAATGGGGTTGGTGCTGGTGGGCCGTCCCTGTGCAGAGGGAGTGCTCAGCTGTCTGGTGTGGGCACTCCGGCACAGGCAGCTCACACTGGCAGAGCACACCCACCTTCTGGTGCTCCCGGTAGTGGCGAGTGACGGTGCCGTGGGCGGCCTCGGCCTCGATGGTCTTCCCATCCGGACACACCAGGACAGAGGTCATCAACCCCAGGGAGCCGAACCCTGCGGTGGGATAGGGGTCAGGACAGCTCCCAGGGGTGAGGATGCAGAGTGCACCGCACCCTACCCTGCCCCACCTTGGGCCAGGATGTCGGACTGGACATCTCCATCGTAGTTCTTGCAGGCCCAGACAAAGCCACCGGAGGACTTCAGCATCTGGGCAACCATGTCGTCGATGAGCCGGTGCTCGTACCAGATCTTTAGCTTGTCAAACTCCGTCTTGTAGTGCCTGGGAGCCCAGGCCAGGGGTCAGCCATGCTCACCCCAGGTGGGTCTCACTGCCAGCACCCCCAGGACAGCCCACTCAACAGCCCAGAGTCCCCCCCACGTCCATACTTATCAAAGATCTCCTGGAAGATGTCCTTGAAGCGCCCGTCGTAGGCCTTGAGGATGGTGTTCTTAGTGCTCAGGTAGAGTGGCCACTTCTTCTGGACGGCGTACTGGAAGCAGCTGTGCGCAAAGCCGGAGATGGACTGCAAGGGAAGCATGCGAACCTCACGAGATGCTGTCCCTCAGCCTGGCATGGCCCCCAGGGTGGTAAGGCACGCTGCCCTGCAGGGAGCCCCTGAGCCCCACCAGTACCTCGTCCGTGTTGTACATGCCCATGCCCACGCCGCCGCCGGGGAAGTTGAACACCTCCCACTCCTTGGACCCACTGCCGTCCTTTGGCGTGAAGACCATCTTGAATGTCCCGGGCTTGTTCACCACAAAGTCAGTGGCTTTGTACTGTGGGGACGAGGCAGAGCATCAGGAAGGGACTGAGGGAGCTGCTGGCCAGCCTCACGCTACCAGTCCCTGCGCTGGCTCACCTGGTCACCGTGGGCATGGCGGCCAATGGTGATGGGCTTGGTCCAGCCAGGTACCAGACGAGGAATGTTCTTGCAGATGATGGGCTCCCGGAACACCGTCCCACCCAGGATGTTTCGGATGGTGCCATTGGGGCTCTTCCACATCTTCTTCAGCTTGAACTCTGTGGGGCATGCAGAGGTGGTACCCCTGAATGACCCCCCAGCCCCCCTGAAGCACATGGCCCCTGCCAGCACCCAGCTCCACAGGCTGCTGCGAGACCCTGCTGCAAGGCTGGTCAAGGGGAGGGACAGCCAGCACGAGATCATGACTGGCATGGGGCAGAGGTCAGTGTGTCCCCAGTCCCAGCACCTGTGAGTCCCCAAGGGTGGGGAGAAGGGCACAACACTGGGAATGGTGCAGCCCTCAACCCACCAGAAACCCGAGCTGGCAGTGGGAAGGCACTGCTGACCCTAAGGGGCCATGCACAGACAGGAGGCTCAGCACCCCATGGAGCTGCCAGCACCCCCCACTGCAGTGGGAGCTCAGCCCCTTGCCCCTGCCCACCTTCCACCCTGGCTTCATCAGGCGTGATGGTGGCACACTTGACAGCCACGCTGTACTTCTGGGTGGCCAGCGCTGAGTCAATGGTGACCTGGTCATCTGTCTTGTCCCGGTGTGGCAGCCCCAGGTCGAAGTATTTTAGCTGGACATCCACATTGGGCAGGATGAGCTGAAGGGCCAGGAGAGTGTCAGATTGGGGGGACAGTGTAGGGTACCTGGGGACCAGCATCACAGCATTGCCAGCCCTGGCACCCAGCCTGGCTGCCTGCCCAAGATGGTTCCTCCTGGCCAAGATGGTCCTGCTGGCCAGGATGATCCACCCTGCCTTGAACAAGCCTCCCTGTGGGGGACAGCTCCCGCTGCCCAGGACCATCTCACTTAAAGGTCCTTCTGGTAGCTGTGCCGATTTTAGCACCTGCTTCCTGCAGACAGAGGGACAAAGGTGGGAGGGACAGACAGAGAGCAGCGTAGGGGTCACCTGTTCCCTGTACACCCCCCCAGCTCCACTTGTGGCCCACCCGCCTGTTCCTGGGGCAGGACCCCATCACCTTCTCCTTAATGAAGGCCCAGATGATTCGCGTCATCTCATCTCCGTCCATCTCCACCACCGGGTTTGCCACCTTGATCCGCTTGTCGGCATCTGAAGAGCAAGGTCGGGGGGTGTTAGGGGTACACCCGTGATCCCACAGCTCCACACCCTTGTATGGGGCCAGGGCATCCTGTGGGCTCTGTCCAGCCAGGTGTGGGTGCCACCCTGGCTCAGGGACAGGTACAGTCACGGGCAAGCCCCCCGCTGGGGTCTGGCTCAGTTACTGGGGCCAGTAGTGCTGGAGTGGGGGTCAGAGTGCAAAATCCACCACGTGAGGGGGACAGGGATAGAGACACATTCCTCTCAGAGCAGGACCTGTGTGCAAGCCAGGCTGCAATGCCTCAGTCAGATCGAGAATGGGACCAGAGCAAGGAGCAGGTGCCATCCCCTGGGGTGAGACCCAGGCACAAACTGGGGTGCAAACCCCTGTGTGGATCCTGGACCAGGACTAAACCCTTCTGGGTGCCAAACCTGCCTGTGAATCAGGCTGTAAAACCCCACGTGGTACCCAGAACAGAGGTGACCTCCCCTGAGTGGGACCAGAGCATTGCCAGGCAGCAAAACTCGGCGTGGTGCCAGGAGCAGGAGTGAACCCTCCTGGGGGGCAAAATCCCGCGTTGGTCCAGGACCTTGAACGAACCCCCCCATCAGGTTCAGAGCAGGTACGAGCTGGAGTGGAAAACGCCACGTGGAACCGGGACCAAATTCCCCTGGGACCAAACTCATCTGTAAAACCCCTCGTGGAACCGGGACCAAACACCCCAGGACCAGACCTAGCTACAAAACCCACCGTGGGTCCGCAAATCTTCCCGGACCGTCAAGTAAGCATGAGTCCGGATCCAATTTCAGACACCGCCCCCGAAAAGAATCCGAGCCTCCCCCCCCCCGCCGTGGCTCTGGAGCACACCCCCCTCGTGGCGTGCGCAGGCCCGAGGACAC
>VXAC01000148.1:209553-235273 GCA_013399225.1 Rhipidura dahli
GTGTGTGTGTGCGCGTGTGTGTGCGTGTGTGTGTGTGTTGTGTGCGTGTGTGTGCGTGTGTGTGTGCGCGTGTGTGTGTGCGTGTGTGTGTTGTGTGCGCAGGGTGCAGGCGCACCGGGGGCCATTCCCACAGCCTGTTCCCAGACCTGTGTTTGCCGCCCAGGGCGTGAACACCCCGTGACCTCTCTGCGTGTGTTTACATGTGCTGGCGGTGCGTACGCCGGGGCTCGGCCGAGGGTGCGGAAGCGCACACACGGTGCTCGGGACGGGCGTCACAGGCTGCTCACGGGGAGGCATGCTGGTGCACGCTCAGGACTCGGACATGCGTGTGTGTGGCGTGTTCCACGTGTGTGATGTGCCCTGGACACCTGCGGGGTGCACATGTGCTGTGTGTCCCAGACATGTGGCCACCGCACCCAAGGAGGTGTTGATGCCCAAGCAGCCCCTGGCCTTGGGGTGTATGGAGGGTCAGGGTCCCATGGGCTTTTGGGTCACCCCTTGGGCCCCAGTGCCTGCTCCGTCTGGGCCTGCAGCTTCTTAGGGGGCTGGCACTCCCTCTGACCCCAAGGGCCAAGGGTAGTGAGGGTGCCACAGGACCGAAGGTGACGTGGGGCTGAGGAGACCAATGTTGGTTTGGGTTCTGTAGAGTCAGGACTCACTGGGAAGGAGTCATCCATCCCTGAGCCTGGACCCCCCAATCCTGCACTCCAGGGAGCTGATGTGCCTGTGCTTGGAGCCCACCACCTCACTGGCTGGGATTCCTGCTGGCTCTTCCCTGCCCTGTGCCAGGGCTGCCAAACAAGGAGTGGGGGCCCAGGGCAGCACCCCGTGTATCCTATAGCCCCCCAGGCAGGCAGTGCAGGGGTGCAGGCAGCTGCTGGCATCCCAGGGGACAGGTGGACTGTAGGGATACCCTGTAGTCCTCAGAACTGAATCTGCCGTCGTGCAGGAGTGATGGGAGCAATGAGACAGGCGTGTGTTGTGGGGTACCCAGTGCCCTGGGTGCAGGTCCCCCGCAGCGCCCTGCCAGGGCGAAGGGGATGCTGTGGGGCAGTGAGGGGCTGGCTGTGTGCCACCATCGGACTGGCACCAGCACCCCAGCCAGGAGGTCTTGGCAGTAGAGTCTGAGCTTACGGTGGGCCAGAGAGGTAGGGGGGCAGCCCAGCTTGGCCCCGTGAGAGGCCCTTGGCTCAGGCAGGGTGTCACAGCCGGTGCACATGGAAGGGGGGATGCCCCGGGGCACCCTGGGGAGCCCTGTCAGGCTGTCGGGCCAGAGGCTGCTCCAGCCCCTCATCTTGCTTGAGGCCCCTCCCAGGAGGCTGTCAGGATGCCGTGCTCCAGCTGCGGCCATGCGTCTGGGTGTCCCCGCTCCGGTGAGACCCGCAATCTCCGAGCAGCCGGCGCTGAGCAGCTGGGGTTGGAGCATCTGTGTGACTATGCGGGGCCCGCAGCCGCGCACTGCAGGTGTGCGTGCATGCGTGCTCACACACTCTGCGTGTGCACGGCTGGGGGAGGCACTGCCGGCTGATGTCTGGCAGCTCCCAGCAGCCAGCCGAGCCGGGGGTGTGCGTGTGAGCCCCGGAAGGTGGGGAGAGCCCGGGTGTGTGGGCTGTGTGCAAGCCGGTTGCAGGTCTCTGAGCAGGGGCCATGCCCGTGCTGCCAGCCATGCTGGGGCAGGCTGCAGAGGAACGTGGGAGCTCGTGGGCAGCAGTAGCAGCAGTGCCGAGGTACATGCAGCCCCATCCCCTCTCTCTGCAAACAGCAGCAGCACTGATCCATCACCACCTTCCCAGGCACCCACTGCCAGCAGGGTGGCGGGCATTGCCGTGGGTATTTGGTGCAGAAATCACTGCCCTGCCTGCCTGCTGACCCCAGGCCACAGGTTTTGGTGCTGCCCAGAGAGGTTTCCCCATTGCCGGCAGCGGGCAGGGAGGGTGGCACAGTCGCTGCACTGGTGCGTGCCAATACCTGCAGCAGGGCGTGGGGCACGCACAGGCCCACGCGGGTGCAGAGCAGGGCAGGGTGCTGCGGGTGCCCCCGGCACTGCCCCGCTGGCAGCTGCGTGGGCAGGACGGGAGATAAATGGGAGTTTGGCGTAAACAGCCCTGGCTGCCAGCAGCACTGGAGTAGCGCTTAAAGGCGCAGGCTCTGGCCTGGTTTTGCTGCCTGTTCCTGCCCTCCCTCCCTGCCTGCTCCTGCCCTCCTTCTCCTCCCTGCCTGTCCTTTCCCTTCCCTCCTGCTCCTGCTCTCCCTGCTCACCCCAGAGCAGCTGTCCTCCCCACAGGGGCTCTCGTCCTCACTGCGTGCCATCACACTGGGGTGTTGACACAACACTACCATGGCCATGCACAGGTGACAGCCAGGTCCCTGGAGTCCCCCAGGATGCCATGAGGTGGCATGGGACAGGGAACCATGGCTGCAGGGTGAGCTGCTCCCACCCCATTCAGGGTGACGTGCTTGGCTGCGTGACATAGAGTCCTGTCCGTCTGCCCCGTTTCCCGGGCAAAGGGTGCTGATAAGGCAGGGGTGGAGCTGTGGGACTGTCCCCGGCCTGGGAAGGAACGTTGGGCTCCATCAAGAGCAGCGGGAGCAGTGGGGACAGGAAGGGAGCAAGGTCGAGTTGGGGCAGAGGGGCACCCCACAGCCCCAGCTCCTGGACATCAGGTACGGCCTGTGAGCGGGCACTATCCAGCAGTGCCAAGCGGGCAGAGTGGGGGAGCATGGGCACAGCTGTCCCAAGAGTGTGGGCATAGACACCTAAGGAGTGTGGATACAGTTGTCCTGGGAGTGTGGGGAGCATTTCTCCTGGGCAGAGTCTTCACAGGGGGTCCCACCATTGGGGTCCAGGGCTGGGACTGACCAAGAGGGACAAGGGAAGCTCTGCCCCACACTGGGAAGGCCGTACTGGGTACCCTGGTCCCAGGAGAGCTGCCTTCTGCAGAGGAATCCCTGGACCCCATCCCTCTGGCCCCTCTGTCCCCGTTGCCATGGCGATATCAGGAGTTGTCATTAATAATGGTTGCGTGGGAGATGCTGGCTGGGTGGGCAGTGTTCTGAGGCTGCCGGCCGCTGTGAACCCTCCCCACACCCTGGCCAGGGATAGAGCCCACCGAAGGCCAGGCAGAGGATCTTGCCCAGCACTACTTGCCCGGCAGCATGGCCACACCGGGACCCCTGGGACAGGCACAGGGGCTGGCAGGGATGTGTCGCCTGTGCCGAGTGCTACTTGTGGGGACACCGGTGCCAGCCAGGTCTGCCCGTGGTGGGGCAGGCACACGCATCTCCAGCAGGGAGCGCTGGGCTGTGCCGGCCAGAGTTCCCAGCCCCACCGGAGCGGCCATGGGGTACCGCTGAGGACCTGAGGGGCTAGGGGGTGGCTCTGGTAGCAGCCATAGGGCCGAGCTGTTCCCAGGACAGTAAGACACACCCGGGACAGCCTTTCTGGCGACAGCAAGATATACTCCCAGCCAGCCCCTCCTGGACACCCCCACGGGATCCCGGGCCCCCCGGTTTCCCCTGCCGCGGGGATGGAGGAGGTTGCAGGGAGTCCCCGGCTGCCGGGGACAAAGCCCGGTCCCTCCGGACCGTGACGGCCGCGGGGCGGGGGCTGAGGCCGGGTCCCACTGCGGGGGGGTTGGGGGCGGCACCGACGGGGAACCGTCCGCCTCCTCTTCCGAGCGGCCCACCCCGCCCGGGGCACCGGGGGGGCTGGGGCAGCTGGAACGGATCGGTACGGCCGGGAACGACTAGGTATGGCTCGGGGATAGATCAGTAAGGCTCGGTNGTACCAAGCCGCTGAGCCCCTTCTCTCCCCACAGGTCTGCAGCGCTCGGGCGGCTTCGCGGCCGCGGCGGAGCCCCGCGGCTCGGTCCGGGATGGCGGCGCGGCCGGTGCTGCCGGTCCTGGCGGCGCTGCTGCTCTCGGCGGCTCCGGAGCCTGTCCCGCGGGTCAGCCTGCCCTACGGTGAGTGTCCGCTGACCTTCGGTGGGTGGGGGTCCGCCGGCACCGGGGAAGGGAGTCAGCCCCCGCCGAGGGCTCCGGCTGGCGTCTCCCCCGGGGCGGCGGAGCGTCCCGCGTCCCCCCGGGTTCTCTACGCCGCGTGGAAACGCCGTGTGACGCTGCCGAGGCTGCACAGCCCCGCCAGCTCCTCAGGACACGGGGAACCCTCTGTCCGCGGGACATGGAGCAAGGGCTGGGGCAGAGCCTCGGGGATGCTGCTCCGCGCACCCTGTGTCCAGACCAACACCGAGGGTGGGTGTGTCTGGGGCACCCAGGGGTACTTGTGCCGCCGCAAGCGGGGCAGTAGTGGCAGCCGTGTTTTGTACAAGGTGGGGTGGGCTGAGCCGGCCGGGGGACTCTCCTCGTGGGCTCCCTCCCTGCTCAGTGTGTCCCTGGGGTGGGGGACACGCCACAGCCCCTTACTGTGCAGTGCTCGGCTCCGGACAGCTCTGAGCTCCACTGCAACCACTTGTCAGCTGCATGGCCCCAGAGTGCTGGGGGCTGCACTGGGCAGGAGCCAGGGAAGGGCATCCAGGAGGGTGCTGGGCCAGGACAGAGCTGTAACGAGTGGGGAGCCTGGTTGCAGCCCCTCCTGTCCTGCAGATCCCCACAGCAGCTGGCACAGGGTGGGCAAGCAGTGGGGCATGCTGCTTGGCCTCAGCCCTGGCAGCTGCACCATGTGGGGGAGTCAGCCACGGCTGTGCTGCCAGAAGGTGGCTGGATCCAGCTGCTGCCGGCCAGCAAAGCCCATCCTGTGCTGGGTGGCCTGGGAGAGTGCCATGGTTTGGGCAGCTGGGAGCTCTCCCTGGCTCAGCACGCTGCAGCTCACTGGTGTAGATGTGGCCCCACCACATGCTCCCATGACCGCTGGCCACGGCCGTGGTGGCACCAGCAGATGTGGGACCTGCTGAGCTGGACAGGAGGCTGGGACTCAGTGAGACAACCAGCTCGGCATTGTGCCATGCTGTGCTGTGCCGTGTTGAGCCACGCTGCCTGGCCCTGCCTGCACAGACCGGTTCTGCCCCGTGCTCTGCACACCTGTAAGGCTGTGGGAGCTGTGGGGCTGCAGCCACGGGCAGTGCTGGGGATCTCAGCCTGGACCCCAGTGATGCGGGAGGAGCTGGGCAGGGAGCACAGGCCAGTGGCCAGTGTGTGCCCAGTGGTGGCTTCCATGGAGCGTGGCCTCGTGGGGCTGCGGTTGGTGGGAGGGAGGAGCTGGGAGCTGCTCCCCTGGGAGCACTGGATGTGCCTGCAGCAGGTTTGTCTGGAAGAAGCAGGTCTTGTCCTGACAGGTCCCTGGCAGCCACACCAGCAGCTAGCTCCCCATGCTGGCACAGCTCTGCAAGGCACAGGGGCCCCGCTGCCCCTCCGCTGCCGTGCCCACCACGGGCGTCATTATTCCCCCACTGCCATGCAGGACCCCTCACAGGGGGATGCCCCGGGGTATCAGCTTCCTCCTCTCTGCACCACTGTGGGAGAGCTGGGCTGGTGCTTGGGCCACCTGAGCCCCCTGGAGTGGGGGAGATGCTGCCCCATCTAGAGGCATCTGGGGTTTGTGGGGCGATGGGAGGCAAGAGCCAAGGGGTCCCACCCAACAGCACCATTGCCCCACAGCTCCTTGAGTCCTCACACTGACTCTCACCAGTGACAGCCTGGCAGGAGCTCCAGGGTTATCCTGGTGGGATGCTGGGAGCAGGCAGGGGGTTGGGGGAGGTCAGCGAGTCCCCAGAGTGTCAGGGGTCAGGGAGTTGGCAGCGTGAGTCAGCCCGACGTGTCCCGTTCACACAGCCAGGCCCATCTGATTCAGAGCGGCAGGAGGAGAGGAAGGGCTTCCGGGGCCAGGCCACCCACGTGGGACAGGACGGAACGGGACGGGATGGGACGGGACAGGACGGGCGCTCCCTGACTCAGCATGGCCACTGCCCCATGTCCGGCACGGGCTGAGCCCTGCCGGCCGGTATGGACAGCACCAGGCTGAGCCCCACATCCAGCACCTGCAGCACTGGGCTGAGCCCTGTCTCTGGCAGAGTCTGAGCCCTTTGGGCTGGGGCAGGAGGATACTCCCAGCACTCATCTCCCCCTGCTGTGAGGTTGGGGTCCCTGTGAGCCTAGGCTGGGCTGAGCCTCCCATGCTGCAGGCGTGAGCTCTAGGGCTGGACATGGCTGGGAACTGCTCCAGTGCTGGGCAAGGCTGTAGTGACGGCCTCGGGGCCAGGACACGGCTGTGCCCTCGGGCACTATCGCGGCCCTGTGCAGTTCACTGCAGTGTGTGGTGACACGTGTCTGACAGTGTGGGCAGAGCCGGATCTGGCCCTGGCTGCTCCAGGTGGGTGGCGTGGCCAAGGTGCTGGGCAGAGGGGCAGGGAGCAGCCATGGTGTAGGGTCCTGGGGGTCAGGTGCCAGCACGAGGCTGATGTCTGTCACTCTTGCCCCACAGACTCAGCTGAGAGAGTAGTGCGGCGCTTTGAGGCACCTGGTGTGTCCAACTACACGGCCCTGCTGCTGAGCCCGGACGGTGGAACCCTCTACCTGGGGGCACGGGAACTGCTCCTCACCCTCAACACCAGCAACTTTCAGCCCAGCTCCCCATTTCGTAGGGTGAGCCCAGGGATGGGCTGGGCTGCCCTTGGGGAGGGAGGGGGCACCCAATTAGCTGGAGTGCAGGGGATCCCCTCCCGGTCAGCATTTCGGGTCTGTGTGAGCCGTCACGCATTCAGGAGCAACTGCCCCAGAGCACCATGTTTGAGGTGGGGAGGATGTGGTTGCTATGAACAAGCCCAAGGAGGGTATGCGTGGACCAGCCAAGGGTGGAGGGGCTCCCAGTGACTGTCCCTTCTCCACAGCTGCTGTGGAGTGCAGATGAGGAGAAGAAGAAGCAGTGTGTGTTCAAGGGCAAGGACCCCCAGGTGAGCCCCATTGCCAGCAGGCATTGGGGGCTGTGGTGGGAGCGGGCAGTGCTCTGTGCAGGGTGGGTGTGGGTGAGACAGCTGAGCCGAGGGCTGAGTTGGGTCCTCTGACCCCCACAGAGGGACTGTCACAACTACATCAAGCTGCTGCTGCAGCTGAACACCACCCACCTGTACACCTGTGGGACCTGCGCCTTCAGCCCGGCCTGCGCCTACATTGTGAGTACAGGAACAGGATGCCCCGCAGGTCCCCCCGTGCCATCAGGGCCCTGCAGTGGGGTCCTTGGCACTGGGACAAGTGCTGCTGGCTCACAGCCTCGTCCTGCTGCAGAACGTGCAGCACTTCAGCCTGGAGCGGGATGTGTCGGGGAAGGTGGTATTGGAGGACGGGAAGGGACGCTGCCCCTTTGACCCTGAGTACCGCTCCACAGCTGTCATGGTCGGTAAGGCACAACACCCTGGGACCCTCGCCCTTCCTCCCTGCACGGCCTCAGGACCTTTGGCCTCCCTGTGCCACCCTGGAACCCTCACCTCCTTGCAGTGCCCTGGGACCTTTGCCCTCCTCCCTGTGCCTCCCCCTCCCTGCGTCTGCCCAGCCAAGCCGAGCCAAGGCCAGTCTGTCATGACCCCAGCAGGAAGCAGGGCCGTGCTGGTGACGCGTGGCAGGTCCCAGCGGGAATATGTCTTTGGCAGATGGTGAGCTCTATGCCGGGACCGTCAGCAACTTCCAGGGCAATGAGCCGACCATCTCCCGCAGCCACGAGAGTCGCATCGCCCTCAAGACCGAGAACTCCCTCAACTGGCTGCAGGGTGAGTGCTGGGGCTGGCACAGCCGGTTGGGGTCCCTCTCCCCCAAGGTGTGGGAGGTGAGGGACGGGGTCGGTGGTGCTGAGGGTCCTTGTGCCCCCAGACCCAGCGTTCGTGGGCTCAGCCTACCTGCGGGAGAGCCTCCCTGCCGGCAACTCTGAGGGCGATGATGACAAGATCTACTTCTTCTTCAGTGAGACCGGGAAGGAGTTTGACTATTTTGAGAACACCATCGTCTCCCGCATCGCGCGTGTATGCAAGGTGGGCATAAGGCACAGGAGTGTGTGGGGGCTGTGCCCAGGGTGTGACTCGCTGCCGGGGCGGGGGGGATGTGGTACCATCCTGCATATCTCCAGCCCTTGGTGCCTGGACCCCTGCTCCGTTCACTCAGCCCATGGGGTTCCCTGTGGCCACAGCCGTGGCATTGCACCCTGACCTGCTGTGCCATGCAGGGGGATCAGGGCGGGGAGCGTGTGCTGCAGCGGCGGTGGACAACCTTCCTGAAAGCACAGCTGCTCTGCTCACACCCTGAGGACGGGTTCCCCTTCAACGTGCTGCAGGACATCTTTGTGCTCACCCCGGGTGAGCTGCACTGGAGGGAAACACTCTTCTATGGTGTCTTCACCTCGCAGTGGTGAGTGGTGGGGATCCAGGGCAGCACAGAGGGCTCATCAGAGCCAGGGCCTGATCTTGCCATGGGCTCTTCCTCTCCCCACCAGGAACAAGGGTGGGCTGGGCAGCTCGGCCGTCTGTGCCTTCCCCATGCGCAGCGTGCAGCGTGCCTTCGCTGGGCTCTACAAGGAGGTGAACCGCGAAACGCAGCAGTGGTACACGGACACCGGCCCTGTGCCAGAGCCCCGGCCAGGCATGGTAGGTGGCCCCTTGGTGCCTGCCTGAGCACAGGATGCAGCACTGCCCCCATTGCTCTCCTGGTCCCACTGGCTGCCACAGCATGGTACTCACCCACTTCCCCAGACCCTGCTGAGCCCCTTCCTTTCCCTGCAGTGCATCACCAGCCGCACACGGCACCTGAAGATCAATTCCTCGCTGCAGATGCCGGATCGGGTGCTGAACTTTATCAAGGACCACTTCCTGATGGACAGCCCCGTGCGCAGCCAGCCACTGCTGCTGCAGAGCCACCGGCGCTACCAGCAGATCGGCGTGCACCGTGCGCAGGGCCTGCACAGCACCTACGACATCCTCTTCCTGGGCACGGGTGGGTGCAGGCGGGCTCTGGCGGGGCAGGGTGTGTACCACGCACCCCAGCCCTGTTCAGCACAGGCCCTCTGTTTGCAGATGACGGGCAGCTGCACAAGGCTGTGCGGGTGAACCACGGCGTGCACATCATTGAGGAGATCCACGTCTTCCCTGCTGGGCAGCCCATTCTCCAGCTACTGCTAGACCAGGACCAGGCAGGAGCCAGGGCAAGGGGGGTGGCACTGGGGGCTCAGCCTGCTTGGGGCAGGTCCTGTTTGCGGGCTGGGGGAGAGAGACCTGGGAAGGCAGGCGTGTGCAAGAGCCCACCCTACTGACCCCAGCATGTCCCCTCCCACAGGGCCTTGTCTATGCAGCCACCTATACAGCAGTGGCCCAGGTGCCCTTTGCCAACTGCAGCCTGTACCGCAGCTGCGGGGAATGTGTGCTGGCACGGGACCCCTTCTGCGCCTGGAGCCGGGGTGCCTGCCGCAGGGTCACCCCACATCCCCCGGCACACCCACAGTAAGTGCTGCGCCCTCTTCCATCCCCCTGCACCCCGTGGCACCCCACTGCCCTGCCCTCACTCTGTTCCCAGGTTCTGGGCACAGGACATCGAGGATGCTGACACGGAGCGGCTCTGCCAGCTGGCCAATGCCTCCCAGCCCCGTCCCCGCATCCTCCTGCCCCCAGGTGAGCTCCCACTGGTGTTGCTGTGTGAGCGCGTGTCCCGGGGGCTCCCACACGCCCCAGACTCCTGCTCCACCACACTCCCATCAGCCCCCTGCCCACAGCTGCGGTCCCCTCCTTGACGTCCCCATGGGTTCTCTCTGCAGCCTCGGGCACCCCATGCCAGCAGATCCAGCTGCATCCCAATGAGGTGCGGTCGCTGCCGTGCCAGCTGCTCTCCAACCTGGCCTCACGGCGCTGGCTGCACGACGGGGCCCCTGTCAACGCCTCCTACCTGGTGCTGCCTGACGGGGCCCTCATTCTGGTGGGCAGCCCAGAGCGTGCAGGCACCTATGAGTGCTGGTCACTGGAGGAGGGATTCCGCAAGCTGATGGCCAGCTACTGCGTGGGCGTGCAAGAGCCAGCCCTTGGGCCACCAGACTCTGGCAGGAAGGTGGCTGCTGGCCACGACACCCTGGAGACGGTCAGCACATCCCGGAGCACATCAGCGGTGGGAAGTGCTGCAGCACGGCTGGACGGCAAGACCTACTGGACCGAGTTTCTGGTGATGTGTGTGCTCTTTGCTGCTGCCGTCCTCGTGCTGGCCCTCTTTGTCCTGCACCGGCACCGTGACGGCATGAAGGCCTTGCTGGAGCCGGGTGACCCTAGCAGGCACCAGAAGCCTCCCCGCAAGCCAGTGGAGAGCCTGCCCCTGAATGGCAGCAGCCTGCCCAGCGCAGCTCCTGAGCACAAGGGCTACCAGGCCCTTCAGGACAACTACATCGTCAGTACCCCTGTGCATGAGCCCCCAGGACCCCCACGCACCTTCTCTGAGTCAGAGAAGAGGCCTCTCCATGTCCGGGACAGCTTCGTGGAGGTGTCTCCTGCCTGCCAAAGACCCCGGGTGCGCCTGGGCTCTGAGATCCAGGACTCGGTGGTGTGAGAGGGATGAGAGCCAAGCCCTTACCCACGACCTCCTCTGCTCTGCTGAGCCTCACCGGACCGTGCGCCACAGCTGTCTGTGTGTGCACGCCCAGAGCCTGGCACCCATGCTCTGCGGCAGCACCCACCGGCCAGTGGGGTCTAAACCCTCGTGGGCTCCCTGGGCATCACCTTGGTACCGGTGGCTGTGGGTGTGAGGGGTGCCACATGCTTTCCAAGGGACCTGCAGGACGGTTCCAGCCCAGTGTCCCTGCTGCAGGGATAGACATGGTTCCTGGCTCAGGCTGCTGGTACGGCCCCGGCTCTGCTGGGCCCTGACCCCCTCTATGCAGAGGGCAGGAGGGGGCAGCGACAGACCCCTCGTGCCCCAACTCACTGTGATGTCCCGCTGTGGGACCCAGGGCCACGCGTGCGGCTGGGCGGTGCCAGCCCCGCGGCATGTGCTGTGTGTCTGTGCTTGGTTCGTTTTTAATACGTGGAAAATGTGAATTGTGTCCGGGGAAGGGGAGCTGGGAGCAGCTTCCCCCACGCTGGGTGGGCAGGGACACCCCTGTGGCCCCATGTGCGTGTGCAGAAATGTCTGTTGTTTTTATATAAAGTCCTTCAGACACGTGTGTGTGCGGCAGGGCTGACTGCCTTCCTAGGCCAGAACCATCCCAGCTGGCCCCACGGAGAGGAGCCGTGTCTGGCTCCCACTGTAGTTGGAAGAAGATCTGCCCATGGCTTCAAAGGGGGCCAGAGGACTGTGCTGGCCATCAGATCTATGGAGTTCCCTCCTCATGTGCTTGGCTGAGTGTTGGGCCAGGGCATGCAGGGCCCTGCAGGGACAGTGGCTGTGTGCCTGGGGAGGGACACTGCCTGGGGCTGTGCTGACATCCCTGTGACCTGCTGGCAGGCTGTCACTCAGGCAGCCCTCGGCTGTCCTGGGGCCGTGCCTGGAGGCCTGTGCTGTGGCAGTGTGGTGCAGGCAGAGCCGGGAGTGCCTGTGGTGGGGGAGCACAGAGTGCTGGGGTGATGCCATCCTGGCACCATGAGAAACAGAAGGCGAAGGTGACCAGGAGTAAGGAAATTTGGTGCCTGGGGCTGGGAGGAGGGGAGCCCCCAGCGGGAGAGCAGCTGTGAGAGCCTCCTTCCCAGGACCACAGTGTTGTGTGGCATGTGGGACCTACTGCTTGCCCAGGAGCACCAGGTGCTTGTCCCCATCCCACCTTGCTATGGGCAGACCCCGGACGCTTTGCCAGCAGGACCTGACTCCGCAGTGGCTGAGGGCCAGGACTGGGATTGCAGCGCAATGCTGCTTTTGTGCCCTCACACAACTGGGAAGAACCAGCAGGGCCAGGGCAGGGCTGGGGGAAGTGGTGAGCTCCGCACAGAGCTGGCGTGTCCAGGCAGGATTCCCCCGAGGGACCAGCACTGCCTTGCTCCCAGCTGGACCCATGCACTGAACTTCCTGCACAGCCTGTTCTGGGACATCAAAAAAGCCACTGGAGGCGTTGGCTGGTGAGCTGCCAGCAGACACAGCCCTGGGGCTGCAGGGGCACAGGCCTCGGCGGGCAGATACTGTCAGCACCACGGGGCAGCGAGCTGGAATGGCTGGCAGCGCCAGGAGCACGAGCCACCGTGTGAGAAACAGCCATGCCAGAGCCCTGAGAACCATCAGCTGCTTTGCCCCAACATGGGAGCTCCGTGGGGCCAGCTGGCCCCCGGGCCCCACACCAGTCCTGGCAGGGCTGCTGGCTGCAGGCCAGGGCATAGATGATGCCTGAACAAGGACAAAGGACCCTGGTGCTGCCCACAGTGATGGCACCACTCGCCTGCCCAGGATTTCCCTTGGTGCCTCTGGTGTGAGCGCTGAGCTTTGTGCTGCCCAGACGGATCCCGGTGTGGAGGACGGAGGGAAGGAGGTGGCTCACGGAAAGGACTGTCGTGGAGCAGAACATGGAACCTATCCCCTAGAGTGGTGGCTGGCACACACACAGAGGGGCCTGGCAGGAGCCCATGTCCCCAACACCCTCGTGGCACCCGTCCCGAAGCCGGACAAAGGCAGCAAAGAGCAAGGGTGAAACCGGAGCCCTTTAATTGTGTCCTTGCAGGGACTGGGGGAGGAAGAGGCCAGGGCAGCAGAGCAGCTGCTGGGCTGGAGCCAGAAGAGGGGCAGAGAGAGAAAGGGAGGAGGAGGAGAGCAGGCTCTGAGCACAGCCATGGGGAACAGCTCTGCTGTGGGGTGGCACCTGTACAGTGACACTTGGATGACTGCTCAGAGAAAGCACCCCCGTTTGGGTTATTGGTCATGAAAAATGATCCACATTTTGGTTATTGCTCAGAGGATCCATGTTTACATTATTGCTCAGAGAAATGGATCCATGTGGCAGCAGGGAGGCTCCCAGAAATACAGGAGAGGCAGGAAGAGGCTGACAGGGGAGGCAGCTCCCTGCCTGCTGCTGGAAGGCACAACACAGGGATTGGTCCTGAGGGCAGAGAGGGGCTGTGCTGGTGCAGAGTGGCCCCAGGCAAGAGCAGCTCTTCCTCACCTGCAGAGCTGCCCTTGGAATGCATAAGGATTCAAATTCCAGTGCTTGGAGAGCAGAGGGGCTGCAGGACAGGTAGATTCCTGGCACCCCCTGCTGCCAAGCAGGCACCTGAGAGGGGAGCAGGAGGGCTCCTGCCCAAGGCATTGCAGCACAGCCAGGCCATTGAGGGGCCAGGCCTGTGCTCCCTGAAGGAGGAAATGGCTGAGCCCACAAAGAGCTGCAGGAACCAGAGGAGTGCTGGAGGAACTGGAGGAGCGCTGCTGGACAGCCACGAGGCTCACAGGACAATTTTGAAGGAGCTGCAAAAGACGTGACAGGTTCTGTGCTTGCTTTCTAGGTCACACAAAGGGTTGACAAGCACCCAGCGCTGCAGGGATGAGAATCCCCACGCAGGAGAGGCTGTGTAGAGCCAGCCGGGACCACAGAGCCAGCACGGGATGCAGTTCCCTCTGCCATTAGGGCTGACTTGGCACAGGGCAGCCCTGCCCTCCGGCTACCACTAGCTCTGCCCCAGTGCCAGCTCAGCAATCAGGTGATGAACCCCCAGACAGCCTTTGGAGACCACCGCACCTGGCAAAGTCCGGGGAGCGCGACACAACGTGCTGGAATTCAGAGATGTTGATGGTGCCATCCTTATCGATGTCAGACTCCTCCAGGATCTGTGGGGGAAGGTGAGTGGTGAGCTCTGTGCCTGGGGCTGTGCAGTGCCCTTGCCCTGGCCAACTGGCCTTACGTTTTTGATGAGCTGCTCCATCTCTTCGCTGCTCAGCCGGGACTCCTCGCCCTGCCCTGTCAGGCAGTTCACCAGTTGCTCCAGGTCCTTCCAGTCCAGAGTCCCATCATTATCAAAGTCTGTGGGGAGGGAAAAGATTGGTTTTGGCAGGGCCACAGTGACCTCAGAGAGTCACAAGCACCAGCACTGCACTGCTCCATGCACCTCACCATGCCAAACCAGCCATTCCCACAGGGAGTTCCTAAAGCCACCATCCCCGTGGGTGCTCCAAGGGCACTGCCAGTCCTCCTGAACATTGATTCATCACCCTGCTCCTGCTTCCCCAAGGTGCAGGGATCCCCTGTCCCCAGCCTTACCAAAGATGCGGAAGGCATAGTGGGATTTGATGTCAGAGGTGGCAGAATCGCTGAAGACGCTCAGCATATCAAGGAAGTCTTCAAATGACATGCTGTCATCCCCACCCTCTGAGGTTGAGAACACATGGCAGATCCGGTGCCGGAAGGGGTTTGCCTGTAAACATGGGAATGGTTCAGGCAGGGCTGAGCCATGCTGGCTTCATCAGGCACACACTGGTTGTGGTTCTGGCAGGTGATCAGGTGCCCCACTCTGCCACTGCTCTGTCACCCATGGCATGGTCAAACGTGCCTGCCAGGATGCAGCCCCGTGCAGCAGGGATAAGCAGGATCCTTTGTGGCACAGCAGGAATCCCCAGGATCCTCCACAGCAGGGATCCTGGGGATCCTCCGTGGCACAGCAGGGATCCCTGGGCTCCTCAGCTGCTCAGTGGGGATAAGGAAGCTCTTTGTTGGCACAGCTGAGGACAGAGCAGTGGCACAGTGAGACCGTGGTGGGTACACGGGACCCTGCCAAAACATGCCCCTAGCCCAGGAGCAGCAGTGTCCCGTGTCTGCCAGGCACCATACCCGCAGCTCAGGCAGCGTCAGGATCTGGCTCTTGGGAACCCGCGCAGAGCAGGCGCTCTCCCTCTCCTCCTTTGGCAGCAGCTCACTGAACTTCTTGTAGGCACTTTAAGAGGCAAGAAAAAGAGCGGCTCTGTGGTGCGAGCGGGAAGGCAGTAGCCCTTCTGGGCACCGGCCGTGCCGGCAGCGCTTCCCAGGGCTGTGTGGCCCGTTCCCACAGCTCCTGCCAACTTTGCCGGGCGGGAGCGTGTCGGCCGGGGGTCCCACAGCTGCTCTCGGTACCAGGGACAGGAGCTGGTCTGTCTGCTGCCCAATCCGAGGTCCGGGGCTTCAGAGGGGTCACCGCGGGCTCGGGGCGGCCGCCCAGCCCCTCCCCCTCGGGTCAGGGCGTCACCGGCCCGGCCCGTGCCACCAGCAGCACCCGCGGACCTTCGCCCTGCCAGGGAGTGCCACCGGCACCTCCCGGCTCAGCTGGGCGTCTCGGCCGAACGGGAGCCCCGGGGCATGGCCGGAGCTCTCCGTACCCCGCGGCAGAGGCTGAGGCCCCGCGGGACCGGACTGGCACAAGGGGCACGGGGCGGGGCAGGGTTCGCGCCTCCATCTCGCCCCACTTACGGTATGCGGCCCGGCGGTACTTACAGCAAGATCTCCTGCTTGCTCAGGAACGTCAGCTCCTGCGGGGAGAGCACGGGTCAGCACCGGCACCGGGGCCAAGGCCTGACCCACGGCACCCCAGCCATGGGTTCCTTGGCCTCTGGGCACCTTCCGCCTCGGGACCGCGCCGCCCTCCCGTGCCCCCAGGGCAGCCGCCCCTCTCCCCCGGTGCCGGTGTCGGTACCTGGTACTCGGCCAGGAGGTCCCGCGGTATCAGACTAGCCGAGCCGCCCATGGCAGCCGCTTCCCGTCGCACGTCAGTCACCCGCTGCCACGGCAACTGCCCGCCCCGGGGCGGGGCAGGCACGCCCACCCGTACAAAGCTGCCCGCACACACGGCGGGCTCCCGGGTCCGGCACTGCCGGAGGTGACGGCGATGGAGGGAGGGCAGCCGGGCGAGCCGAACCCCGAGGAGTTCGTGTACGGCGAGGAGGACTTCGTGCTGCAGGCAGCCGGCTGGGGCGACCCGGATTCCGCGCCCTCCCGGTTCGACCGGGTGCTGCTGGCGGGCTGGACCGACCGTATGGAGCGGGGACTGTTCCGGTACCGGCTGGGAGCGCTGCCCACCCGCGTCCTGCCCGGCCCCGTGCGCCTCGTGGCGCAGCTGAACGAGCAGCGCAGCGCGGAACGCCGCCCGCCGCAGCCCGTCCGCAGCCTCCGGGATCCCTTCGACCCCGGCGCCTTCAACTTCACCCGGCTGCGCCCCGCCGAGCTGCTGTTCCGCCTGCGCCGCACCGGAGGCCCGGGGCCGCCACCCGACCCGCTGCTGGTGGCCATCAACGCCAGCCCGTTGGAGCGGGGACACGTCCTGCTGCTGCCCGAACCGGCGCGGCGGCTGCCGCAGGTGCTGACGGCCCCGGCGCTGCACGGGGCGCTGGAGGCGGCGCTGCTCAGCGCCCACCCCGGATTCTGCGTGGGCTTCAACGGGCTGGGCGGCGGCGCCTCGGTGAACCACCTGCACCTGCACGGACTCTTCCTGGGCCGCCCACTGCCGCTGGAAGAGGCGCCGGCCGAGCCGCTGGGGCCGCGCCTGGGGCTGCTCCGCGCCGGACCGGCCCCCGGCTTCCTCTTCTTCGCCTCCGGCCCTGCAGCGCTGGAGCCGGTGTCGCGGGCCGTGTGCCGGGCGGCGGAGCACCTGGCCGGTGCCGGGCTGGCCTACAATGTGCTGGCCACGCGGGGCGACCCTCCGGCGGGGCCCGGGTCCGGAGGTGGCCGCGGGCTGCGGGTGCTGCTGTGGGCGCGCCGGCCCCTCTTCGGCCCCAAGGCGGGCGAGCCCTTCGCCGTGGCGTTGTGCGAGCTGGCGGGGCTGCTGCCGCTGCCCGCCGAGCCGCTCTACCGGAACATCACCGAGGCGCAGGCCCTGAGCGCCATCCGCCAGCACCTGCTGCCCGAGCCCGAACTGCTGCAGCTCGGCGGGGAGCTGGCGCGGCTGCTGCAGAACTGACGGTACGGGCCCCGGCGGGGCTGCGGCAAAGCCGATGGCCCTGGGACCGCCGGTGCGGCCTCCGCGTGGCAGGGGCCGCTGCGCCGCGGAGGATGCGGAACTGACTGTCACGTGACCGCAGGGGGCCGCTCTGGCTGGCCGTGCCCACGTCTCTATGGTCCGGTCGCCATGGGAACGCGGCGGACCCGGGAGCGGTGCGATGGCGGCGGCGGGCGGCGGCGGCGGGGGGAACATGGGCCCGGGCCCACGCCCGGAAACTCCTCCGGGCGAGGAGGCGGCCGTCGCCGCGGCCCCCCCGGACCGTCCCGCTGCCCCCGCCGGACCCGAGCCGCGGAGGAAGCGCAGGCGAGTGCGGGGTCACTGCCCCCCAGCAGGGTCCGGATGGAGTCCGTCCAGCCACTCCCCAGGCGCCTCCTGCTGCCCCACTCGCGCTCTGTCCTAGCCCCAGCACAGCCCAGCCGTGTCCCGGCCCCGCTGCTCCCCGTGGGACAGTGCCCAGCTGGTGCCCGGCGCTCCCCAGCTTCCGGGAGCCGGCCAGGGCCCCGCTGACCCCAAATAAATAGTGTTCCCCTGAAATTGCCCCAGCGATCCCCTGTGTGACACAGCCAGGCACGGCTCCGCGCCCAGGACCAGCCTGCCCTTCTCCTTAGGGCTGTACCGAACCCGGGCTGGCTCGATCAGGCTGCCCGGTGTGCTCTGTGTGGGTGTATCGGGGCTGTGTCCCCACTCTGTCCTGTGCCCGGTGCCTCGCTGAGCTGCTGTCATCTCATCTCTATTCCAGTGTCCCCTCCATCAACCTGAGCGGCTGCAAGTACGAGAGTGGTAAGTCAGAGGGGCTGTGGGATCCTGCAGGCTTCCAGCCCACACCCGCAGGCTCTCCAGGTGCCTGCACAGCCAGGAGTGCTGCTGGCACCCAGTTCCCACTGGTTTATTTACTGCTGCCAGTGACTGGCACGGGGCCCCCGTGTTAGTGGGGAGTTTGTCATGTTTTGGATTGAGATTTCTCCTGATTTAAAATGTGCAACAGCAGCGTGAGCCCTCGACATCCCCCACACTTTGCGTTTGCCAGCTGTCTGCTAAAATGGGCAAGAAGGGTTCCATCAGGTACAGTGCAAGGGAGTACATGGGCTTGGAGACAGGACCTGAGGGTTGTCAACTGTTTAAGGTAAAGTTGGTAGCAAACAGGCAGGATCTGTACCTGGAACCTCTCCCTGTGCTGTCTATCCCTGGTAACTCCAGGGAGCTGGTCCACTCTCGTCTCCTACTCTTCTTTCCTTCCACAAGCTGGATCTTGAAAGAACAAACTCCTGGCCCTGGAGGGGTGTTATTATCTACTTTGCTAAGAAATATTGGTGTGTATGGACCCCCATCACCTCCCAAACCCTGCCACATTCATACTAGGCACTAGCATGAACCATCCCAGCACAGAGCTTTTCCCGCAGAGCTGTCTTCTGCTGCTGAAAGACCTTTGATTTGGGAGATTAAATTCACACCTTCTCAAGATTTGTATTTGCCTGTGAGGCATAAGACCCACGGGAAGTTAAACCCTGCTGTTGAGGGGCCCTGGCACCTCAAGACAGGTGAAATTAGAGGATTAAGAGTTCCCAGAACACTTGAACACAGAGGCTTGGGGGTTGGCCAGATAAAACTGGTGTTCCTGACACCTCCTAAGGGGTCATGCCAATACCTTGAGAGGCGAACTGCAGCCCAGAGAGGTTATTCCATACTCCGTCCCTTGTTATTTTGGGAGGGGTGTCAGTCCCTGTATGTGGCTCCTCAGACAAAGATTCGTTGCACATTCCATCCCTGGTTATTGTGGGGGTTTATCAGTCCCTGTGCTTGGCTCCCCTGCCTGGCCCCTGTCACTGCTTGCCTTGGCACAGTGCGGCGGGCGGCGCAGCACTGCGGGCTGAAGGAAGCAGGAGAAAACGAGGAGTGGACGGTGTACTGGACAGACAGCGCGGTCTCTTTGGAGCGCCTCATGGAAATGAAGCGGTTCCAGGTAAACAAAACAGCTGCCCAGCAGGAATTGCTCAGGGACGAGGGTGACACGAGGCTGTCTATGGAACAGCATGTGGCAGAGCGAAACAGAAGCACCCAAAGCAGTTCCACGTGCTGTCTGTGCCTCGGCTCCAGGGCATGGGGTCAGATATCTTTGCTTGTGCCATGTCCCTGGGTGGTGTCACCAGCAGCATTTAGCAGCTATGGTGGGAACAGGAGTGTGCCAGCCCTGTAATGTGCTGTGAAATAAACGATTGTCTATAAATGGCTCTTAAGGTGCTCCAGGGCTAAGATGGAATGGGCACATAAATCACTAGAGAAGCTCATGTAAGGCAGCTGTAACAAGTCTCACCCCTCAGCAGTAGTTCAAGGCAGACACAGGCCTGGTTTCCCGCTCACTGCTGGTTCTCCATGCACAGGCTCTCCTCAGGGCCGGGAGAATCCATCCCCTCAGGGTCTCTTCTGATCTGGGTTTTTCTGCCCCACTTTCAGAAAATCAACCACTTCCCAGGCATGATCGAGCTGTGCCGTAAGGACCTGCTGGCTCGCAACCTGAACCGCATGCTCCGGCTCTTCCCCAAGGAGTACAACATCTTCCCCCGCACGTGGTGCCTGCCAGCCGAGTGAGTGGCGTGGGACAGTGGCATGGGGATGGGGTGACACAGGGAGGGGGAGGCTGCTCGCCTGCTCTTTCTGGGCAGCAGAGTCCAGATCTTAACTCGCTTTGGCATGCACCATGGTGAGCTCTTCTGCAGACCTTCCAGTACAGGTAGAGAGATGTGTGCAAAGAAAAGGTGGGATGCGGAGAGCTGGGTCAGGTCACACACTGCTGTAGATTAGGAATGGGGGTTTGATTCTTCCCCTGCAGAAGTTCAGTGTGTGCTGGCCTGCAGCGCTACGGTTTCACTACCCAGCAGTTAGAAGAGAGTTCAGAGGGGTGTTTTTTGCAGTTGGTGATAGTCGCCCCTTCCTTGCACAGCTACGGAGATTTCCAGGCCTACAGATCCACGAGGAAAACAAGAGCATTCATCTGCAAGCCTGACAACAGCTGCCAGGGAAGAGGGATCTTCATAACCCACCACCTGGAGGAGATCAAACATGGGGAACGCATGATCTGTCAGCAGTACATCTCTGAGGTACTGGGACAGTCCTCGAACACCGGGGTGGGATTCCAGCCTCCTCACTCTGCCAGCATCCCCCATGTTCCCCGGGTCTCCTCAGGTCTGCTGGAGGTGTGCGTGTGGCTGCAGCACATCTGGCACACAGGCAATGCTTGCCCCTCTGCTGAGCAGCACAGGCAGACAGAGCAGCTCCTCACCTCACCCTTGCTCCTGCCTCTTTCCTCACAGCCCTTCCTCATTGATGGCTTCAAGTTTGACATGCGCATCTACGTGCTGGTCACATCCTGTGACCCACTCAGGATTTTTCTCTACAAGGAGGGCCTGGCCCGGTTTGCCACCATGAGGTACATCGATTGCAGCAGCAGAAACCTGGTAAAAAGGAAGTTTCAAAAACACTCATATAGTATCTGTAGGTGTCAGTCCTTAACTTGTCCTGGGGGCACTCCAGGCCTTGAAAAGGCAGGTATTGGGGGTTGCAGGAGTCCCAGCTTGATGCTTTCCTGTTCTGTCTCTATACCCTATCCTCCTCACAGGAGGTATTTCAGGAGGGATAGTAGATCTACCCCAAGGCCCCACATTTGTGCTGTTTACTAGCATTACCACAGAATCATGGAGTTGTTTGCTTGGATGGAACCTTGGAAGGTCTCCAACATCATGCTCAAAACTTGGTCAACAATAAATTTGTATCTGGTTTCTTGGAGTCTCACCCCATCAGGTTTTGAAAACCTGCAGAATGAAGACCCCCGCTGTCTCTGGGCAGCATGTTCTGCTTCTGGCCCTGATAAGTGTGCTCAATTCCACACCATTCCTACTATGCCTGTGCTTTAGGCAGAAAAGAACATGGGAGTATCTAGTGGGGCTGTTTCTGTTCTTGCTCAGTAGTTCAGAGTGAACAAATGTCTCTTGTGGTTCCCTGCCAGGGTGACATCTGCATGCACCTGACCAACTATGCAATCAACAAACGCAATGAGAACTTTGTCCAGGATGACACGATGGGCAGCAAGAGGTACTGGCATGTCCAAGCACTGCAAGGACACTGCCTGGGGACACTGGTTTACCTCAGCTTTCCTGGGGTGACACAGCTGAGCCCTTACCACCTCCTGTTCCCCACACAGGAAGCTGTCCACCCTGAATGCCTGGATGGCAGAGCACAGCTATGATACAAAAAAGCTCTGGGCAGATATTGATGACATTGTCATAAAAACGCTGATTTCAGCTCACCCTGTGCTGAAACACCACTACCAGAGCTGCTTCCCCAACCACATTACTGGCTGTGCCTGCTTTGAAATTCTGGGCTTTGACATTTTGCTGGATAGAAGGCTGAGGCCATGGCTGCTGGAGGTGAGGAGGGAATGGAGAACTCAGAGCTGGGGGACTAGGACAGGGGGGTTGGGATGAACAGGGTTTGTTTGATTCAAAAGGGCCACCTTGCTCACAGAATTAACCAGGCTGTGAAGCCAAACAACCCACTGTGAGCAGGATCCAAGAGAACCCATTTCCTGCACACCATCTAACAACAAGGAGTTTCCCAAGCCTTCAGACCCCTTGTCCTGGGAACACCCTGAATTTGTGACAGTTGCCCCCTGCCTGCAGCCTGTGGGGTGGGATCCAGGTGTCCCATGGCACATATGGGCAACACACTGCAGGAGAGTGTGCTGCGTGTGTCTTCCTGCTTCCTGTCTCTGACACAGGAAAGAGTATCCATGGGATGGTGTGGGGTGTGGCTGGGGCCACGGGCTGGGAGCTGGGGTGCCAGGTTGGGTTACTTGCTTGTCTCGGCAGGTGAACCACTCTCCCAGCTTCAACACAGATTCTCAGCTAGACCACGAGGTGAAGGATGCCCTTCTGTGTGACACCTTCAACCTGATCAATGTGCATGCCTGCGACAGAAAGAAGGTGCTGGAGGAAGACAAGCGGCGGGTAAAGGAACGGCTCCTTCAGGCCAACCAGGCTCCCCGTGAGTCCAGGTATTGCTGTTCTCCCACAGTGCTGCAGGTCCCCAGTGAGCAAAGACAGGGCATGACAGAGCAGGACAACACCAGAGCCGGCTGGTGGAAGCTCCCAGAGCCCACAGCACTGTCCAGCCTCTGAGCTCTCCCAAGCCATCTGCATCCTGTAAGAAGGAGCCAGGGCTCCTCTCTGGGGTGCCAGGAGATCTGTGACCCCTGGTGCTCTGGGCCCTGACAGAGCTATCCCCAAGCTGCACCTGCTTGTCATCTCTTTTGCTGGGGATGGGCAGTGCCAGCATCCTGGACTGGCAGGGATGCTCACATGAGGAACCACAGCCCTGCCTCAGGAACTGAGCATAGCCTGGGCATGGGCCCTTCTCCAGGGCAGGGGTCCTTTCCAAGGCTGAGGGTTTCCCCTTCCTCTGTCTGCATGTCCTTTCACAAGCCCGTGTCCAGTGAGCCTGCTGCCTTGAAGGCAAGGCGCATCTCCCTCCAGCTGCTGTTTCCATCAGGAGTCCTGGGATAATCCTGGGACAAGCTGAGCATGTCAGCCCTGTGCTGTGCCTGCCCCAGAGCCTCCCTCCACAGTTCCCTGTCCTCCCTCCTGCTGCAGGCGCAGAGAGCAGGAGAGCAGCCAGGCTGCCTGGCTGGCACAGGCTGAAACCTATGAGAACGAGCACCTGGGGGGGTTCCGACGCATCTACCCAGCCCCTGGGACGGAGAAGTACGAGCCCTTCTTCCAGCAGGGCAGGTCCCTCTTCCAGGAAACAGCAGCATCCAAGGCACGAGAAGAGCATGCCAGGTATGCTGCTCCTGTGGAAACCCACTTCTCACAGGTGGCATGGAGACCACTTGCTCCTGATCCCTCCTGGGGAGCAACTCAGCTGCCTGGCAAGTCTAAGTGGAGAGAGTGGGAGGGGGAAAGAAGGAGCCTGCATGTGCTGCTGTATCACAGCAAAGTAGCTCCTTTTAGATGGACCCCGGGGAGGCAAGGGCAGTATTCCATTGAGTTTTGGACCCTGGAGACACCACTTCCCAAATGTCCCCCTCCCTTCTGGCAGGCACAGTCTAATCCAAGGGCATTTCTCTTTTTAAAACTCTTTACAAGCATCCCTGTCCCATCTCTTTGCACACTTCTATTATGGGCTATCCACACGGAACTTCAGCTGGCAGTAAATGTTCTCAGGTTGAAGACTGCCCCACAGCCTTTTGCTATTGTGGCTCTGAGCCAGTGGGTGACTCTGCTGTTCTGTGGCAGGCAGCAGCTGGAGGAGATGCGCCTGAAAAATGAAAAGCTGGAAGCTGCCATCAGGAAAAAGAAAGCAGAGAGGATCCAGAATAAAACCATAACTCCTCCAATCCACCTCAGAAGCACCAAGACGTGGGATAGAAAGGTACCTCAATGTCAGCATTGTCTGTGGGTTCTCCAAGTCAGTGGCATGGCTCTGGGAGCTATGCTGGGCCATTGGTGCACCCATGGAGCAGAAATTCAGGGTTTGACTCCCTGAATGAAGTTCAGAGTCAACAACTTGTGTTGGCAGTACTTGCAAGCAAGTGTTGTACCTTTCTACTTTGGCTCTCACTGGGATCTCTGTCCCACCCTGAGACCATAACTGTCCCCAGGGTTGGAGCAGCTCGTGGCCTTGTCTCACCTGTGCATTATCCCAGCTTCAGCTTTGCTATAGCTCAGGTGTTTCTCTGCCGAGGTGCAGCGCATACAGTACAACTCCATGCAGCCCCAGGACATTGTGGAACATGAAGAGAGGAGGAGAGTGAATGCTCTGCTGCAGCGTGAGAAGCTGATCCGAGACCTGGGCATCACTGACCAGCTTTCCCGGCTGCTCCCCACACCTGAGGGAGGATCCTCCCCACAGCTGAGGATCCCCCACACCCAGGGATCCTGCACCATCCAGAGCCAGGTAATGGGATTGCCAGAGCCACTCCACACAGCCAAGGCAGAAGGATGGTGAGAAGTGAATTGGGCACTGAGCATCTCTGGTGGGGCAGGATGGGGGTCCGCTGCAGGCGGATCAGTTGCTGTGCCTTCAGGGTGATGTGAGGCTGCAATGGTGGTGGGAGCACACCTGGGGACAAAGTGCAGGGTGATGCTTTAGCGAGCACCTGTGCATGACTAGACAAGACTTTTCCTTCCCATCTCCTGCCAAGGCCTATGGAACTAAGCCATGGCCATTTTCCTTCCCTCCTTCCAGCTGCAGTTTCCCTGGGATGCCCTCGGAGACCACAACACCCGCGATTTAATGATGCTGCTCTCATTCCTGGGAGTCCCAGCTCAGCCCTTGAGACATAGGATCATGAACAGCCCTAGAGCTGAGGTCCTGCCACCGCACATCCCGGGCCCAGATCCCAATGATATGCGCAGCCTCTGTATTCGAGGCCGGAGTGTCCCGTACCACGTGCGGCACAAGGGCCCCCGGGCGCTGGGCGGGGGCTGGCTGCAGGGCCGGGCAGCGGTCACTCAGCCCTGCACCGAACCTCAGGGGCTGCAGCTGAGAGACCAGCAGCTCCCTGGCACCGGAACCCAGGCTGAAGGCTGTAAGTACACATCACCTTCCTGTGGATGCTCCTGGCCTTGCCAGGGTGGGAGGAATGGGTGGGCTGGATGGAGCTCTCAGGGATGCTGGGACACCACAGAAGAGTCACCATGCTCTGCTTGGGGCACTGGTAACCACTGGAAGTCTGTGTCTGAGGGTTGGAGCATCCCATTTGCAGGGACAGGGAAGAACCATGGGTGGTTTCCCAGGATGAAAGCTTGATGTACAGGAAGGGGGGAATATGAGAAGCCAGGAAAGTCAAAGGGGTGCATTAGTTTCTGGGGGGTCAGAGGGGACACGGTGAATACAGCACAGCCCCCAGCCTCTTCCCAGGCCTCGCTCCCACCACACTGCTCCTTGCCCATGCTCTTACCCTCCATCCTCACCCAGCCCTGCCTGGCTCCCTGGCACCTGCTTCATCCACTTAGCTGCCTTAGGACCAGGGGAGTAGGAGCAGAGGAGAGGCTGCCAGGACCAAGCCCCACCAGGAAGGGGAGTGGGGGCTGCTGACCTGCAGAGCTGCTGGCTTTGCACAGCCCCACATCTGTCTGCACTGTTCCAGGTGATTCTGGTAGCCTGTCATCCTCCCGTGGAGGCAGCTGTCCCCCGGCTTCCCCCGCCAGCCCAGGGCAGGCCACAGGTGATGGCATCTTCAGCTGTACTGTGGTCCAGGAGCTTCCCATCGCCACTGCCGTTCACGTGCAGCACACACATGCCTCACACCATGGCAGAGCCTCGCCGTGCCAGTGTGTCACACCATGCCAGCACCTTGCACCATGCAAGTGCCTCACACATTCACAGCATGAAAAGCACAGGTAGCATGGCCGAGGGCTCAGCCTTCCTCCCATGCGTGCTTGCAAGAGAACCAGGACTGCTGGATAGGTTGGCTGCCTTCATCAACGCTGGGACCGGCTGCCGAGCCCCCTGACCAGAACCTGGGCCCAGCATCGCTCCGGCCACCCGCCCCAGCTAGCTTCACCTCTGCCAAGACCGGAGGCTGGTGCTTGTGCCCCCGTCCGTGCCCTGCCCGCACTCCTGTGTGACCCCCAGCCGCCTGCAGCGAAGCCCTCCAGAGGCCACCTCGGAACCTCGCTTCCCCCGCCGGGGCCGCTCCCCGCCGCCGNGCGAGAGAGCGGGCGGGCCGCGCCGCGCCCAATGACCACCCCGGTGACCGTGACCGTGCCCGCAGGTTCCTGCGGCAGGAGCTGCCCGAGGAGTGGCCGCTGGAGCGCCTGGCCCAGGGCTTTGGCGTCAGCACCGACGTGGTGCGGCGGGGACTGCGGAGCCGCGGCTGGCCC
>VXAC01000148.1:254791-272548 GCA_013399225.1 Rhipidura dahli
GGGGAAGCGGGCACGGGCCGGCCAAGGGCCGCGCTGGCCCCGCGGGAGGGGCTGGGACAGAGGCCCCAGGCGGGCCGGGGGCGCTCACCGGTCTCCACGACCACGTAGCTCCAGGCGGGCCACACGCGGAGGATCCCCTCGGGGCCCGCCTCCAGCCGCCACGGCCCCGGGCCCGGGCCCGGCTCCCCGGCCGCCTCTTCGGGGCTGAACCCGAACACGAGCCAGGAGCAAGCGGGCGCCGCCATGGTTGGGGCGGGCACCGGGGGAGGAGGGACCGGAGGTGACGGCGAAGGGGCGGACGGACAGACGGACAGAAGCCGGGCCGTGGTCCAGGAGCAGCTTTAGTGTCACCGGGTGGGCCCAGCCCCGCCGCGGCGGTCCCGCCCCGGGCCGGCCCCCCCGGCTAAGGCAGACGGTGGCAAAGGCAGCGGCAAGCCCTATCCTCCCCCTCGCCCCGGGGCACCGGGCGGGCGCCGGCGGGGGCAGCGTGGCCCCGGCCCCGGGCAGTGCTGAGCCAGCTCCGCGTGCAGCCAGACCCCGCCAGGGCCGCCCTGAGAGGAGCGTGTGCGCACCGGCCTCGGCAGCGTGTGCAGCGTGAGTGGGAGCCCCGCGGGCCCTCAGGCGAGCCCAGGGTTGGGCTTGATGAGGCCATAGGCCACTGCGTGTGCCAGGCTCTCCTGGGCCGCCTGGGCCACCCGCGGCTTGTCCTTGTCCTTGGCAAGCACCGAGAGGATCTCCAGCATCTCGCTGGCGATGAGCTGCTCGGCCACCTCCCGCTCAGACGCCATCATGTTCATCACCACCACGGCGCCACGGTGCTGCAGCTCAGCACTGGGGCTCAGCAGCAGCGCCTGCAGGATCTCCAGCCAGTGCACCGTCTGCAGGAGAGCGGGGCCAACATCACCACGGACCCCAAGAGAAGGGACCCAGCTCCCTCCCTGACAGCCCCCTTTCATAGTCAGACCCAAGTCAGGACAGGTTGCCCTGTCTTCTGGGGACAGAGCTCCAGGCCACTGTGGGGAAGGAGTATGGGACACAGGGTGCTGTCCCAGGGTCCCGCGTGCCCCCAGCCCACCCTGGGCACTCACCACCTGGGGAATCCGCTTGCAGATGGGGGGATGCAGAGAAGTCAGCATGGCCAGGGTCCCCGAGGCTGCCCGCCGCAGCTTCTCATCCTCCTCCCCACTGTACAGGACCATCAGCTTCAGCCGGTCGCTGCCCTCAGCCAGGAACAGCTCCTGCACCTGCTCAGGAGAAAGAGGAGGGAATGGGTGGGGGGGTGGTGGTCCAGCAGCCCAGCAGAGAGCCCCCCCCCCTTCCCGGCCTTCACCTCCTTGCTCATGGCCATGTTGCACATGCACTCAGTTGCAGCTAGCCGGATCAGCTCGTGCTCCTCAAACATGTACCCCTCAATCATGGGCACAGCCCGCTCTTTCAGGATCTTCTGCCTGGGGGGCAAGGGGTCAGTGAGCACTCCCTGCCCAGGGCAGCCTACAAGGGGACAGCCAGCCCCCCTCTGCCCCCATCCCTACCGCAGCCTCTCACTGATGCCAGCCAAGTTGGTCAAGGCCATCAGCCCCTCAAAGTTCTCCAGGCCCGTGCGCTGCAGGTGCAGGAGGCTGACCAGGGGCCGCACCACCTCGTAGATCTGTGACAGAGACAGAACATGGGACTGAGTCAGTGCCCATTGCTGCTCCCACATGAGCCCCTGCTTGGCAGACCCAATCCCCAGCCCCAGGACTCACCCGCTCCCCCGGGAAGGCCATCTCAGGGTTGGAGGTGATGGTGATCTTTGCTAGGGCCTGCGCTGCCTTGGTCTGCCCCACCTCAGTGCCCTCCAGGGACAGTGGGATCAGAGCCTGGGGGCAGAAACAGCAGCTCGTCCTGCAGCCAAGGCCACAGCACCCAAGGCGGCCACAGCTTTCCCCAGCCTCATGTACAAGGGAACCAGTGCAGCTCCTGCTAAACCACAGAGCCCCAGCAACCCCCCAAGCAGTGCAGGGCAGCAGCACAGTGGGGTCCATGCCCTCACCTTGCCTCCTCCCTGTGCAACCACGCCACCCCGGTCTTCTGCCTCCTCCACCAGCGCCAGGAACACTCTAGGGACCAAGCAGGACTAGTTGGAGCACTTGGACAGTCACAGTGGGCCCAGGCTACACCAGACTCCTGGACATCCCACTACTGTCCAGGAACTGGCCTTCACCACAGGCCACCAGCAAGATGCCAGCAGCCTGAGAACCCAGCTCCCTCCTGTGCCTGGCACAGCCGCACCTGGAGATCAGCTCCCGACAGGAGTTGGTGAGCGCCGGGTTCTCGCTCTTCACCATGCAGGCCAGAGCCGACACCACTCCAGCCGTCAGCAGCTTCCGCACCCGCCGCTTCACAAACTCTGGCTTGTCCTGTCCCACAGGCAGGGTCATACTTGGCTCAGGAGCACCAGCTGGCTGGTGAGGTGCCTGACCCCACCCCTCTGGGCCTCAAGCACACCCTGCCCACACCTGGGACTCCAGGCTCTGCCCCACCCACCCACTCTCCTCCCAAGCACAGCCACGCTCTGCTCACCTTGGGGTGCTGCTCCGGGATGTGCTGCTTGGCATACTTGGCCAGCTCCAGCATCTGGGGGTCTGGCTCCTCATGGTCATAGCTATTGGTGCAGTTCACCAGCGTGGAGGCAACAGCATAGAGCACACTTCTGTCCTCTGACTGTGGTGACAATGGGCACCTGTCACACTCACAGCACTGAGGAGCAGCCAGGACTGGAGCCCACTTCCCATCCCATCCCACCACATGAGCTCCACACCCACTCCAGGACATTTCCCTGGTGCCAGGGTGCCCACCCCACAGCTCCTGGTATGCACCTTGGCCAGGTGAAACATGGCCTGCATTGCTGCCTTGTCCTCCACAAACTCCTCCTTGACATCTGCGTCGAAGGTGAGGTAGGCCAGGCCCTCTACAGCCCAGCGCCGCGTGCCCGCATCGATCGCCTCGTTGCAGAGCCACCTGCGAGAGCGGTCCCTGAGCCTGGCTGTGGACAGCCCAGCTGCAGGGAGCCCAGCTGTGGGGCGCCTTGCCCCGCTCCCCACCTGGCCCCACTCACTTGCGGCACTGCTTGGCCAGCTTCATGGTGGATCCCTCAGCAAACTGCTTCATGCTGAAGTCCGTGCCTCCAGCAGATCCCAGCTTGCAGAGCCCCTGCAGCCAGGAATAGGGTGTGGGAGCAGGAACAGATGTAGGCACCCTGACATGCCTCCTGGACCCCCAGCAGGGAGGGGCAGCGCTGTCAGTGGTGGTCCCGCACCCACAGCCACCCCAGGGCTCAGCCCCGCCACGCCCTGTGCCACCATGCTCACCACGAGCGCACGGATGCGGATGCTGTCCCTCTCGCTGTGCTTGTAGATCTCCTTGAGCAGGCTGACGCCGTTGGCCGTGATGAAGGAGGCGCGCTTGGCCTTGTCGGCCGCGTGGATCAGCGCCTCCACCGCTACCAGCTGGTGGGCCTCACACACAGAGGCGCACAGGGACAGCACGCTGTCCATGATCCCCTCCAGCTCTAGCACCCTGTTCCCTGCATCTGAGGGACCCTGCAGCAGGCACGACACTGTCTGAATGGCCCGCAGTTTTCCCGGCAGCTCGTGCCCCTCGAACCAGCTCCTTCAGGGAAAGACCACCAGAAAGGTCAGGCTGATCCCTGCACCTGCATCTTTCTGCACCACCTGCTGAACCTCCCCCCCAGCAGGTTCCCAGTGGGTCTGCAGTCAGCTTTAGCACTGAGGGTGACAGGTGCTGCCAGGCACCCATCACCTCCAGGACACCCTGGCTCACCTCACATAGTCCTCGCACAGATGGTGGAAGTTTTCCCTCTCGGCATCACACTTCAGGTCCTCATACAGTTTGCTCAGCAGAACAGAGGTGCTCATCCGGCTGTTCTCTGTCACGGGCAGGCTGCCCGAGCTGCCACACACTGTGCTTCCCACCTCCAAGATTTTCTTCAGGCCTGGGAAAGGTCAGACACCCTAGTGAGGGGCATAGTGGCATGTGCAGAGCTGGGGCAGAGGAGCATGAGGAGCTAGCCATTCCACTAACCCTGGTCGATCACCCAGAGGGTCAGGCTGTTGTTGGTCTCCTTTGGCGATTTCCTGGGTACCACCTTGATGAGCAGGTTGAGGGCGTTGTCACGGCCGTGTGCTGAGGCCCCCTCCAGCACTAACAGCTCCAGGAGGTGCTTGATCAGCAGTTTCAGGTCCCTGGAGGAATCTTCCAAGAAAGACATTGCCCAGCAGTCAGAGCCCTGGGCACGGCTTCACCCCCACTGTGGTACAGCTGGCAGAGATGCTGCCATGACCAAGGCCTTCTGCCTCCCGTTAACCCAGGATCAGCCGTCTTTGCTGCAGGGAGCACTGACAGGGCAGCAACAAAAGAACCCATGGCATCTCTGCATCTACCTGGGGCTCTCCCCCTTCAACAGGCAGCCAGGGCAGCCCACACTCACCCAGCACCACTGCGTCCTCCTTCCCGCGGAAGTCCTTCTGCAGCCCCTCCTTCAGGGAATCGAACATCACGTGCAGCAGGTTGCAGGCAGCCAGGGACACCTGCTCATGCTCCACACCCAGTACCGCTGAGAGACGGGGGGCCCCCACCTCTGCCAGGATGGCCATAGTCTGCAGGTACAAGCACACCTGTCTTCTGGAGGCCTTGGGGAAGCCTTGGTATTTCTCAGCCCCTTATCAGGAAGGTTCCCTCTCACAAGTTCAGGCCTGGCAGGTAACAGGGCTCCCCTGTCTGACACTTTGCAGCCTCCCCAGCATGGCTTTCCCCTGGGCCCGGCCGTAGGGTATGGTGGGACCTACCCGAGAGCGGTGGCCGGAGCACAGTCCCACCAGCGTGCGCAGGGCTGCCAGCATCAGGTCAGCCTTGGCCGTGTCCAGCAGCTGTGTCAGCAGCCGCACACCGTCACTCTGGAAAATCTTCTCTGCGCCAGCCTCTTCTCGTGCCAGCACGATCAGGTTCTGCGCAGCCTGGGGAAGGAGAGTTCTGTCTGGGTCACAGCAGCACACTGTGCACAAGGAACTGCTGGCAGCTGCAGGCACCTGCCCTCTGCCCCTGTCTTGGGAAGCATTCTGCCCACCTGCCCCAGCAGTACCACTCAGCCACTGCTGGCCCTGCAGCATCAGTCCTCCCCTCTCCTCCCAGCCACAGCACTGCATCCCGCTCCCTGAGCTCAGACCTTCTGCTTCTTGTCTTCATCCTTTTCACCAAGATCCAGCAAGATCTGGAACATCTGCTCTACCTTCGAGTCCGTGCAGGACATGGTCTTCATCTGCAACACAGTAGAGAGTGGCTCAGTCCTCCCTACCTTCCCCAGCCACAGGGGCCCAGCAGACCCCTGCTGCCCCCGTACTGACCTTCTCGTGCATGCTGCTGCCCAGGGCACGCAGGGCCTCCTGGAAAGCCTTGTTCCTGGGCTCCAGGCTCACGCACCGCTGCAGGTCACTGACAGCCTGGTCCAGGCGGCCCAGCTGCTGCAGCGCCTGGCTGCGGCGGAACAGCGCCTTCACATCCCGGCCGTCAGCCTCGATGGCTGTGCACAAGGGGGTCTATCGCAGAGCCCACAGCCTGCCCCAGCCTGCCCCCAGCTGCCCCGACGGGCAGCGCAGAGGCTGGTCCCCCCCAGCCCCCACTAACAGTACCTTTAGTCGCATCGGCCTCTGCCTTGGCATAATCCTCCTGTGGAGACAGGAGAGCAAAACGCCTGAGCACTGCCAGCACAAGCCTCATGCAGCCTACATCCCTAACTTTGGGGACTGGGGACAGGATGGGAACAGCATCACTGGAAACTGAGCCAGCACAGTGGGACAGCCTGTCTTTCCCAGAACACAACCCTCAGAGGGTGTCCAGGGAGCCCTAAGGCCGCCGGTGCTTTTCAGGCAATTCAGGTCTACTCAAGCCCCTAAAATTCCTTGTGTTCACACCTTGTCCCAGACACAGATTACAGGAGATCAGAGACACTGTGACTACTTGGGAACAGCCCCAGGGCACACTCACAGCACAGGCAACAGATGGGGGATGCCCTGGCCCACACAGCCCACCCAGAAGGTGGGGTAGCAGGAGACAGCGCGCAGGGGAAAAGGTAAGCAGAGACAACAGCTGCCATCAAGAGCATTCTGCCCAGGGACCGTCAGAGCCGCCACCGTAGAGATCACCTGGCCAGGGCAGACAGGCCAGGGCAGACAGGCCGGGGCGGCGGCAGCAGCGCAGCCCCAGCCAGCCGGGCAGGTTCCTGCAGCGCCGCGGTGACGCACCCGCCCCGCGCTCACCAGCTTCAGGTAACACGCGGCCCGGTTACGGTGCAGCACGGCGCGCTCCGACACGGCGTCGCTCAGGCTCAAAGCCTCCGTGTAGGCAGCGAGGGCGGCGCCGTGATCCCCCGCCTGGAACAGCGCGTTACCCCGCGCCCGAAGCTGCTCCGCCGTCACCTGCCGACCGACACCGGCTGGGACGCGGCCCTGGGCCCCGCACGGGCCCAGGGATGGACCCAGGACAGGGACCCCCTCGGGACAGGAACTTCCCGGGACAGGGACCCCCGGGGACAGGAACCTCCCAGGACAGGGACCCCCTCGGGACAGGGACCCCCGGGGACGGGGACCCCCCGGGACAGGGACCCCCTCGGGACAGGGACCCCCTCGGGACAGGGATCCCCCGGGACAGGGACCCCCGGGACAGGGACCCGCCCGTCCCGGTCCCGCCCGGCTCTGCTCACCGGCTCCTCCATCGTGCCGTGCCCGTGACGTCACCGGCGATCGCCTGGGGAACCCGGACGCCACCGCCCCTGTCACGTGACGAGGAGAGAGCGGCGGCGGGCGGGGCCGAGCCTGCAGCGCCGCCCCGCGGACCGGCGGTGCCAGCACCGACCCCGGGCAACCTCGTGTGTGTCCCCCGTGTGTCCCCCGTGTCACCTCGTGTGTGTCCCTGCGTGCCCCCCTACCCCCTCCCCCCCGCGCCCCGCTGCACCTCGGAGTGCAACTGNCCCGGAGTGTGAGCGTCCCCCCCACTAGTACCCCCGCCGGGGTGCGTGTTTCCCCCCCGCACACCCGCTCCGTGCTGCACCCCGGGATGAGAGCGACCCCCCCACATGTCCCGCTGCAAGTGCCCCCCTGTATACACCCCCGGCCCTGCCCGTGGCCGCCCCTCAGCAGCCCTGGCCGGGCCGCGTCAGTCTGGGGGCAGCGGGGGAAGGCCGGGTGCCGGCCGGGTGCCCCCCCGGCCGTCCGCAGGGCACGCAGCAGGCACAGGGCAGCAGGCGGCTGAGGTGGCAGCGTCGGGTCCAGCAGAAGTGGCAGAGGTCGATAGCCATAAGCAGGAGGACAAAGAGCCCATAGAGCCCCACGAAGGGCAGGGCCACAGGGTTCCTGCGGGGTAGGGCACCTCAGGAGGGGGCAGCCATGACCCTCCCATGGCACAGTGGTACCGGGGAGGGCCCACTGTGGGCTCCAAAGGACACCATAGCCCCTGCCTCAGCAATCATGAGAAGCGCCGGGGGATGTGCCAGGAGCCCCAGGGGCCCCCCAGCCTCAGCAGCAGACCCAGTTGTGACCCTGCTCACCGGAGTAGACCTGGGTGTGCCAGTCTGGAGATGTTCACTCCAGTGAGGGTTTCCAGGGCCAGTTGAGAGCAGCAGGACTTGAGAGCATCCACACTGGGCTGGCAACAGTAGCGGTGGCCAGGGGGGTCCGTCAGCCGCGGGCAGTAGAAGCCGGGGTGGGAATGTCCATCAGGGCCCACGTAGCCCTCACAGAGGTGCAGGTTCTGCACCAAGACTGCAGCAGGGAGCAGGGGCTTAGAGAGGGCTGGGAAGGAGTCCCCACTGCAGGGACGACAGAAACTGTGCAGTGCCTGTAGGACAGGCTGCCAGCTCCAGCGAGAAGGTCTTTGCCGTGATGCAGCAGAGCAGAGCCCTCCCAGTCCCAGCAGGGCTGGGCTGGCCTGGGCTGAGAGCTCACCAGCCCCAGGGAGCCTGGCTAACACGGCACAGGGACCCCGCGAGGCAGCAGTGACTGAGCAGAGCTTCCCCATCACTGCCTTCTGGCAGCCACGGCCCCTGTATGCCGTGACCTCCAGTGCTCGCCATGGCCTCGGCAAGGGCAAACAGGGGCAAGGGTGGTGACGGTGCCAGAGAGGAGGGGAAAGCCTCTGCAACATCAGATCAGCCCCCATCCCCCATGCTGAACCCCCTCCCTATTCCCCATCATTCCACAGGGACAGCACTTACACCCCACGGCTGTGCTGCTGTGGGAGTAACCCCAGCACCACCACACCTGGGCCACCATCCCCAGTATGGACCACCACCTCTCACTGCAGACCACTGCCTCCCAGCACAGACCCCCCACCCTCCATTCTGGGCTGTCGGGAAGCAACCCTCAAGGGACAAGGCCCCATCAGGGATGGGCTCAGGGGACAGGAGGGGCAGGAATAAGGCTGTACCTGTCCCAAGGATGCTGGGGAACAGAGCCGTGGTAAGGAGCAGCTGGAGCAGGAGCCCATTCAACATCTTCCCGGCCACCCCTAGGCAGAGGCAGTTCTGGCTCCAGTGGAGGCAGAAACCACAGCCCCTCCTGCTCCCGCCTCCATCGCAGCCTCCACCAAGAGCCGCTCAGAGCCATTAGAGCCTCCTGCACTCGCTCTGTCCACAGGGACCGGGGCGGAGGCGGGAGCATCAGTAATGAGCTTCTGGGGCCAGGGGTAGGACTGCAGGCTCCTTTCCCAGCTGGATGCAAGGCACTGGCTGCCCGGTCCAGGGCACCGGTTGGGCACCTGGGCTTGTCCTGGGAGTCCCTGCAAGGGCAGTGGACTAGGCCAGAGCACAGGGTGAGCACTGCAAGGTGCTGAGCTTACAGGAGCCAAGCCCATGGGATGTGGATGTGCTGGGCATTGTGCAAGAATCGTGGAATCACAGAATCATTTAGGTTGGAAAAGACCTCTCAGCTCATCCAGTCCAAGCCAGCCAAGTCAAGAGCTGAGGAAGTTCCCCACCTCACCCAGTCCTTCCCAATGTCCTCCCTGCTGGCACCTGTTGGCATTAAGCAGCCCCAGGGGGCCGGGAAGCATGACATTGTGGTTCCCACAGCAACCAGGAGGATGTTCTGGTGACATGGTGCAATTAACTGCAACTCAGCCACTGCAGCTCCAGCAGACTGGACTGCCACACTCACTCTGAAATGGGGCTAAAAGCTCTGGATTTGTGGTAGGCACTCCCATTGCTGCCTGAACAAGGAATTGACTCCCACCCCCCTGCCTCCTGCCCAGCATGGGACACTGCCTGCCCCCAAGCACAGCTGGGCCTGGCCATGCCACCAGCCTCTCACAGGTGCCTGGGGCCCCTGGCCAGATCTTCAAGCTGGCCTCCCCCTGCCTTGCAGTGCTGCCCTGTCTCCCCCAGCAAACCGTTCCCACTCCCCTGAGTGAGAGCCACAAACCACACACAGACCAGGGTCCTTGGAAACAGCCTTGTGTTTCCTACGAACTCCAGGAGAGCTCAGTCCCAAGTCCACAGCACCTCTTCAGGCAGCTGCCCAACACCACCAGTGCTCCTGGCCTTCCCTTGCTGCCCTGCCAGTCATGGGGAGCCCTGCATGGGCCCCTGCTCCAGCCATCAGGGTGGCCACACTCCCAGGCAGCCTGTGAATGTGACAGGGCAGCAGTGTCTATCCCAGCAGCAGCAGCAGAGCCCAGCCTGCTGACCCCCTATCCGGCACTGTCCAGCAGCTTCTGGTTGAGCCCTGCCACAGCAGTTCATTCCAAAGTCTATCTGAGAACATGGAACTAATAAATTAGAAAGCGGCAGCAGCAGCCTCTGCCAGTCTGGCCCCTCCTGCCCGTGTCCACCACAGTACTGCTGGCCCCGCTCCACTGCTGTACTGGTGCTGCTCCTGTGCTGTCCAGCCACTCCTCTCCTGTTCGACACTACCCCAGGCGGATGCGGAACGTGGCGATTTCCATGGGGTCCAGGTGGATGTTGGTGCTGTTGGAGGCTGTGCCCAGTGGGTACATCAGCGTCAGTGAGGTGGGCTGCAGGGAAACCAGCTCCAGCCCCTGGAACAGGCCTCCCAGAGCCAGCTGGGGAGAGGAGGAAGAAGCGAGGAGGCCCAGGTGAGGATGTGATGCCTGGGGCAGCACTGTGCCCAGGACAGTCTGACACGTGCCATGACTGCCATGCCGAGGTCCCAGCCCAGCTCTGACCCAGTGGAGGTGTGGGGGCAGCCTGGCCCTACCTTGCCCTGGGTGGTGGTGCAGTTGAAGCCCAGGTTCTTGGCCTCCAGGCTGCAGTCAAAGCCTTTGCGGTGCAGGAGCAGTGCCGCCTCAGCTGATGGTAGCGAGTCGTCCTGCAGGGAGCTGGAGTGTGAGGCACAACACTGGGGACAGCAGGGGCAAGGCCCCCACCAGACCCCCACCTCTGTGGGCTGTAGCTCACCTCTGCCTGCAGCATCCGAATGTTGAGGATGTGGAAGTCACAAGGAAGGGTGGTGGCAAGGGGCACAAAGGAGCGCAGGGCTGGCAGGGTTGGCTTCTCCAGTGCCACTGGCATGACCAAGGCCTCAGCATTCAGGTGCACCGAGGTGATGTGGCTCAGCAGGGAGGGGAAGCTGATGGGGCGCTCGTCCTGCACCTGCCAAGGAGCACATGGGTCAGCATGGGCCCAGGAAGCCAGGCAGAGCCTGGGCAAGGCCCACAGACCCTCCATTCCAGCAGTACCCTGAGACCGGGCACCTGCCAGCACAGGGCACACAGAGCTGCAGGCCCCCCTCCCCAGGACCCAAACAGGACCCCACCTAGCTGATGGTCAGGCTACAGACCTGCTACAATCCTGGCTAGACTAGTGGCTACCAGCTAGTGCACAAGACAGGGAGAGACATCAGGGCCAGGCCGGCCATTACCTCAGGGCTGCCAGTCCTGGTGCCAGAGAAGCTCAAGGCTTTAAACATGGAGACCAGTTTGGAAAAGAAGCCGGAGCTCTGAATGGGTGGCACAGCACACGCATAGAGGGCAGCAAGGGGATGGGACAAGAACACTGTGATTATGAGGGCAACGCAGCTCCACAGGGACAGACCCCACTGCATGTCCCGCTCTCCCCCTGCCCCCCCCACTCTAGGCCCATTCTTGCCCAGTGCCAGAGCAATGGGACAAGAGGGGAGAGGACATCCCATCACATGTGTGGCTTTCTGCAGATGCCTCCACCCTGCTCCATCCTAAGGCAGGGCTGGGCTCCCCCGTCCTGCCACCTCACAGCCAGCACCTTGTTGGCGGTGCTGCGGTGCTCCAGGAGGAGCCGGAACCGGTTGCAGGTACGCTTGTTGTCCTTCAGCCCCTGGCCCAGGCCCCGGTTGTCATCCTGCATGAGGCGCCGGTCCAGGATCACCTCCAGCTGGCCTGTGGAGAGCGAGTCCCTGCAGCCCAGGCTTTACCAGGCGCCAGCCATGTCCCAAAGCACAGAGCCCTCTGAGACAGCAGGACCAGGGCACCCTGCCCAGCCTGCAGCACCCTCCTCCCCTGCTTTCCCTGGAGAGGACAGCCCCAGCTCCAAGGCAGGTCCCCAGGGCACAGCCCCTCAGCTCACCGCTGTGGAGGCTGGAGACCCCCAGGGCCTGGGCTGTGAGCAGTGTCAGGCGGCTCTGCATGTCCTGGATGTAGGCCATGGCAGGCATTGGGTAGAAGTTGGCCTGTAGTGGCAGCTTCCGCTGGTACCTGCGGGGCTGGATCTGCCACAGGACAGATATCAGTGGCCAAAAGTGGCTCCCACAGTGCCCAGTGCCAGGGCACTGTCCCCTTGTGGGCAGCTGCTGTCCCTCCCCAGGCTGCTGCATACCTGGAAACCATTGAGGTCCGTAAAGAAGGTGTCATCACTCTCAATGTCAGTGCTGAAGCGCAGGGCCAGCTCCTTGTTGATGTGGTCACGGATGTCCACCAGGCAGGACACATCCAGGGACAGGCCCTCCACCCCTGTGGGTAGGCAGTGAGGGGCTGAGCCCCATGAGCACCATCACCCAGTTCCATGGGCCAGCAACACCTGGCACAGCCTCAAGATCTCACCTGGCACATTGTACAGGCGCACCGTGGTCTGGACATGCTGGTAGTAGCTGGCGACCTCTGAGAAGAGGGGTCCCTCCATCACCCGCACCACTGGGGGGTCCTTGGGAGCATAGGGCTGGGGGGAGGGATAGCTGCGCTGAGGCTGCTGCCTGGGGATAGTCTTGCAGGCACAGCTGCCAGCTGGTTTCCAGGGGTACCCCCTGTACCTTGGCCTCGCCGTCAGGCAGGAAGAGATAGGCCCCACTTTTGTCCTTGGAGGCCCTGGTGCCGTAGACGAGAAATTCGCTGTTCACCCTGTGGCCCTGCTCCTCCCCAGCTTGGTGCAGGCTCTGTGGGTGTGGACCAGCACAGCAGTAAGCACATGAAGCAGCGGGATGTACCCCTCCCCTGCTCCACCCCACGCCCCTGCACTTACCTGCAGCAGGCCTGTGCGCCCCATGAAGCAGGCCTGCAGGTGCTGGTTCTCCAGGCAGAAGTCATCAGCAGCAGCCGGGAAGATGTGCAGAGGCATAGCCTCGGGCTTGCGCACGGGCAGGTCCCGGCCATGTAGGTACAGGCGCGTGGAGGACCTCGGCGTGGCGTGGCCATCCAAGGACTTGTGCAGCTGCAGCACACGCAGCCCCAGGGCGGGCAGGCGAGCCAGGACAGACACCTGCAGGCAGCGTGGGGACCTGAGCCAGCCCCCCGCGTCGGGGGAATGGCTGGGGGTCAGTAGGGCAAAGACCCTGCTTGGCACTGCGGGGCCCTGCTGAGGAGAGGGCCCAAGCACGGGGACCTGGGGGTTCGACAGGTGTGGGATCTTGTGTTGCGGGGCAGGGACAGAGCAGGGCTGCAGGTGTGTCCTGGTAGTGTGTGGAATGGGAGGCTGGCACTCGTGGGCCATGAGTGTGGGGCACCCCATACCTGGTAGACATCAGGCACCGCTTCAGTAGCAGAGCTCCACGTTGCACTGAGCTGGGAGGGCAGGGGCTGCCCCTCCTCGGAGAGCACACGCACGTGCGGGGAGTCCACCAGCACCGGCACCACACTCAGGCGCTCCTGCTCCAGTGGGTTGAACACCACCAGGAACCTGTGGGGGGGTAACACAAGGATGGCATCCCAGCCTCACAGTATCCCAGATGTCCCACACCCCACACCACCTACAGATCCACTGCACCTACCCACAGCTTCACAGGTACTCCCTCACTGCCTTCCCACAGTCCCATAACTCCCCAGAGCAAGGCAGGAGGCCCTACCGAGGTGAGGTGTCCAGTTTGACCACTGTCCTCTCTGGGAGAGAGTCCTGGCTGGAGCGTGTCTCATCCTGGGGAGAAGTAGTAAAGAGTTGGGGTGTGCCCAATCCCCCTGCCAGCTGTGCCCAGGGACACAGGCACAAGCTGGGGCCCTTTTCCTGGCCTCTGCAGCACAGAGTTGCTCCTGGGGGAATGGGGAGAGCGTGCCAGAGTGCAGGGAGCCAGAGGCTGGTGCTGCTCACCATGCCAAGGAACGGTGCAGCCGGGTCGTGGTGGTACGTGTCTTTGTCCCCCAGCACAAGGTAGTGTGCAGCATTGCTGATGACACGCTTGAGGTTGTTGAGGGAGTGGAGCAACCTGGGGTAGAGGCAGAGTGAGCCACCTGGGACCATCACCCCCATCTGTCACAGCACTGCCCCAACACCCTCCACATCTCCCCATGAGAGGAAGGCCCTCCCCGCAGGATCTCCATACCTAGCCATTCTTCCAGCCCTGAGCCCACCAGCCCCATTCTGAGACAGGCCCTGAGGGCGCCCTGGCCCCCAAAACGCACCGGACTCCGTAGTCCACGGCCACAGCCTCCTTGGCGGTGCCAGTGATGGCATCATGGTGCTGGAAAAGGCCCAGGTTGCGGCGAGCGTTGGTCAGCAGGGCGTAGTCAGAGAGTGGGTACCTGCCATCGGCACTGGCACGGCGGGCGTGGGCGAGTGCCAGGCTATACAGGATCTCTGCCCCCCTGCACAGGGACAGAATCACTGAGAGTCCCTACCCTGGTGCTACAATACTGGAGGGGCTGGCCTGGGATGGGGGCAGCAAAGGCATACACTGCCCTGGGGCTGGGTGAGGGTTTGGCACTGTGTGCACCAGCCCAGGGTGTTGGCAGCTGGCACAGACCAGGGGCTGTCGAGCTCCCAGATACTGCCCGGCCACCCCTCAACTCATGCCCCCCAACACCTCCCGTGCCCCATGGACCAGCCCACTGCCCCTCACCGGAGGTGGGCCTCCAGCACCCGGTCCATGCTCTTGTAGAACGGCCGGGAGGTGAAGTATCCTGTCCAGTAGTGATCCTCCCGGTCCGCATAGGAGAAGAAATCCCCAGTCAGAACTGGAAACCCAGGTGGCCTCATCCCTGGCACAATGCCTACTTTCTTGTATAGGGCATCAAAGTAGTCAGAGAGCGTGCCAAACTGTGCCTGCAAGACAGCACATGCAGCCCTGAGCCAGGGCTCCTGCAGTGGGGGCTCCTATCACCCCTCCCAGGACTGTTCACCCCTCCAACTGTGCTCTGCAGTGGCCTCCTGCTGCCTTCAGCCCCACAGAGCTCTCCACACATACCTGGACATGAAGGTCAGGCCGGGAGTTGAGAAAGTCAAAGATGCGCTGGTAGTTGAGGAACTGGGCATCCCACTCCTGTGGCTTGTCATAGCGGAAGTCATCTCCCAGGGGCACCAGCAGCACCTTGCTGCGGTACAGCTTGGACTTCTTGCGGTACTGGTCCAGCAGCAGCTGGGCTCTGTGTGGGGGCCAGGGCATGAGGCTGGTCCCTGATGGGCCACAAGGCTGGGAGTGGTCTGCCCCTGCCCCTGCCGCACTCACCGTTCTGCCACGTTTGCGTCAGTGATGGCGCGGGGAGGCACCTTCCAGGGGCAGTTTATCCGGCCTCCAGGCAAGCGCTTGAAGTCAAACTGGCAGCAAATCTTGGGGTCCGGCCCACAGGTGTGGGGCACATCATAGCTGTAGAAGGGCATCATGTGGCAGAAGATGTCGGTGCTGGTGTCTGGATCTGTGGGACCAAAGACAGGTGAGCACCAGCAATGGTCTCCTTTGCCTGTCCCTGAAAAGGGGGCCCAAGGACAGCTGTCCAACAAAGCAGAGCTGGGAGCTCAGAGGGCACAGCAGTCTCCCCCAGTGTGTTGCTGGACATGGGGGCAGGTGAGAAGTCATCCTGGGGCTGTCCCACAGGGCAGAGACACTGCCTCCCAGTGCTCAGCTCTTCTGCAGAGAAAAGCAGCAATAGCCATTCTCTGCTGCCACCTGCCCCACAGGGCTCTCTCTGCAGTCCCCTCCCAGCAGCTCCTCACCCCACGGGAGAAGACCCCCAGCTCCTCACCCCACGTCTGTCTCCACATGAACTCCAGGTTCTGGGTGGCAGCAAAATGCTTTTTGATGGCATAGTGCACACGCTGGATGAGCATGGCCGTCAGGTTGGAGCGCTTCAGCAGGTAGGGCATGGTGGAGCTGTACCCAAAGGGGTCTACGGCCCAGCCCGACCGTGGTGTCACACCTGTGGGCACAGAGACCTGTCAGTCCCACGCTGGGCCAGCAGCACCTCCTGTGAGGAGGGTCCTGTCAGGACCTGCAGGCCTCCAGTGCATTAGGCAGGCCCCCCAGCCAGCATCTGCCAGGCTCTCACCGATGTTCTTCTCCAGCCACTGGTGCCCCTCAATCAGCTGGTCAATCATGGCGAAATAGTGGGAATTAGCCTCATCAGGCATCACCCAGCCACCTGTCACCATCTCCAGCTGCCCATTGCCCACCAGCCTGTGAGGGGGACACCCAAGATGTGACCAGAGCCCTGCATGAGCCACGTGTCCATGGCAGAGTCCCCCTCCCCTGAGCCACCTACAGTCTACCTGCAGCCCCCACAGCTGCTACTGCCATTCCCCCCTGGTTATGCTGTCCCCACAAAGAGAGTCATCCCTCCAAAGCCCAATGCCAGCCAGAGCCCATTTCCACACACCCTCCACTGTGTCCTCCATCCCCAATGCTTTCGAGACAGGGGGCAGACAAGGGGGCCCTGTCTCACCACACAGTCCTGCTCTCCAAGTCTCCCACTCTTCCACGGGTGCCCTGGACCTTGCACACAAGTTCCCCAGCCCAGTCAGCACAGGGAGTGGCCCAGAGCAATATCTGTCTCCCCCACCTGTCACCCCACATGGCAGTGGCTCTGACGCCTTATGGCACTGGGAAGCTGCTGGCAGTTCCAGGGCTCCCCATGCTGAGCAGTGCAGGGCCCATGGCCACTGTGCTGCAGCCCAGGCAGCCTTCCAGTCCCCACGGCTCTTCCCTCACACACCCTAAGCTCTCAGCCTGCCTGGGAGCTACGTGGGCAGTGGGACCAGGTGGGCAGCCCTACCTGCGCACAGCAGCCCTCTTCTGGGCACTGATATTGTCCCACCACTTGGAAAAGAAGGAGATCTCGGACCAAATGAAGCGCCGGCGTGGGTCCTCCTGCATCTTCAGCACCATGCTGTTGAGGATGTGCTGTGTCTGGTCGTAGTAGTACTTGTCGAAAGTCTTGATCCAGCCTAGCAGCACAGGGGGTCACTGTGGGGGGCCCAGCCCTTCCCTGCCAGCACTGCAGGGTAGCAGGGGCTGGGCCAACCCCTGCTTCTCACCTGGGTCATTGTGGGAGTGTGGCACCACAAACACCTGCAGAGGCTCTGTGTCCCACTCGTTGGGCTCATAGGTGATGTCGAAGCCCTGCTTCCAGACACCACCATCCTGGTTGTCAAATGGCAGCAGGGAGTACACAGCCAGCATCTATGGGTAGGAGACAGGGCTGAGAGACCCCCAAAAGAGTACAGCCAGGACCCCATGGATGCCCAGGTAGGGACCCCTAAAACTAGCAGGGCCACCAGTCCCTCACCTGCAGGTCTGGGCTCTGTCCCTTGCCCCCTAGAGCAAACTGGCAGTCTTGTGGGGACACAGAGAGGAAACTTGGGCGACTCTCAGGGGGCAGCACCCAGGAGCCATTTGGGGGGTGATGGGGCAATGCCGGCTGCCCCTCCGCATGGGCTGTCAGCTCCAGCACCGAGTCCTTAATGTGGCTGATGATCTCGTGGTTCTCCTCCAGCAGCTGCTCCAGCTGTTCAATCCGGTTCTGTAGCACCGAGATCTGGCTCTGGGGGCACAGAGGCCACAGCGAGGGGAAGGAGGTCACCCACAGCTGTGGGGAGCCAGCCTTGGCCCTGGCAGCTTAACAGCCAGAGGCCAGGGCTGGCTCCCCATGAATTTCCCTGGCTGAATGTCCCTGTTTGTCCTCCCAGGACCCCTCTCACTCATCCCAGACCCTCCAAACTCACCCTGGGGAAGTTGCCCCCACTCTGGTGTCGTGTGGGGTCATGCTGTACCCGGTCTAGCATCAAGTAGAGGGAGAAGACGGCCACGCAGAAGATGGCAGCTCCACACACAGTCACCTGCTTCTTTAGCTTCATCCCGAAGGGACGCAGGGACTCACCTGCGCCGGGACTGGGGGGGGAGCCAGGTCGGAGAGCGCAGCCCCTCACCGCGGCTTCCTGCCTCCTCCTCCAAGAGCCCTCACCGCGTCCTACTTAGCTTAATCCGGTGCAGGATATTTATATCTGCTGATGGGGCCGGGGCCGGGGCCGGGGCCGGACAGGCCGCGCGGCCCCGCAGAGCGCCCGGGGCCGCCGCGCTGAGG
>VXAC01000148.1:272835-294721 GCA_013399225.1 Rhipidura dahli
GCCCGCTCCGGCACCGCGACACCCCGCACCCGGGGCCGGGGATCAGCCCGCTCCGGCACCGCGACACCCCGCACCCGGGGCCGGGGATCAGCCCGCTCCGGCACCGCGACACCCCGCACCCGGGGCCGGGATCAGCCCGCTCCGGGGCCGGGCTGGGCATCCCACAGCGCCGGGGATCGGCCCGGCCGGGACACCCCCACAGCCCCGGGAAGGGGATCAGCCACCCCGCCAACACCGGAGCCGAGTCGAGACGCCGGTGTCCCATACCGGTACCCTGTCCCGGTGTACCTCATCCCGGTGTGCCCCATCCGAGTGTCCCATACCGGTACCCTGTCCTTGATCCTTGCTGCAGTGTCCTGTTCCAGGGGGCCGTCCCAGTCCTCTGCCTCCGTGCCCTGTCTCAGTGGCCCCATTTCAGTTCCCTAAGTGCGCCCTGTCCTGGTGCCCCATCCCGGTGCTTCATCTTGGTACCCTATCCCGGTGCACCGTGTGCCCTGTCACAGCGTCCTGTCCTGGTGCGTCCCACAGCATCCCATCCCAGTGTCCCATCCCAGTGCCATGTCCCAACGCCCCATCCCAGTGCGGTGCAAGTCCGTGTCCCCTCGCAGCTCCTAGATGCACACCTGCAGAGCTCGTGTGTTTATTGTATGAGATGAAGCCGGGCAGGAGCTGTGGGTGCCAAGTCCCACCCTGGGGCATGCAGGAGCTCCTGCCCCGGGGCTCAAGCAGCACACAGCCACCCCGCGCACTAGACGGGGCTCTGCTGTGCCCCCAGGCACTGCCATGGGATGGATCCAGGGCCCCTGTTGCTCCCTGTTGCTCCCTGTCACCGGTGCCTCTTGCGGATGGCAATGAGCTCTTGGTGGATGGTGCTGAAGCTGGGCCGCTTGCAGGGGTCATACTCCCAGCAGCGCTGCATCAGCTGGTACACCTCCTCAGGGCACTGCTCGGGAGGGTCCAGCCGCGTACCTGGGGCAACAGGGATGAGGACATGGATCACTGGCCGCCCACCCCCACAACCCCAGCTGGTCCATCCCACAGACATGGCTCCACAGTGCTGGACTCACAACTCATGGTGGCCCACAGGAGCCACACTCCTACCATGCTCCACTGCCTCCCGCGTCTGCTGGTTGCTGAGGTTGGCATAGGGGACAGCACCCAGACTGAAGGCTTCCCACAGCAGGATCCCAAAGCTCCAGACATCACTCTCTGAGCTGTATCGGCCTGGGGACATAGGGTAGGACAGATGCTGTTGGCAGGGGACACTGCCCAGCTATGCCCATGCTCCTGAGGGATGAGGTGCTCTGGGTCTCTGCCTCCCTCCCCAGGACCAGGTGCTTGGGAGTGGGAGAGTGCCAGACTCCTGGCTCCCAGATTAGCTGCCAGGTGCCAGGCCATGCCCAGCTCCATCCAGTACCATAATTGAGTGCTTCAGGGGCCGTCCACTTGACAGGGATTTGCTTCATCCCCCCTGTGGAAGCATAGATGCCATCCTTCTCCTCCCGTGACATCCCAAAATCACTGATCTTCAGGGTGTTCCTCTCTGTCACCAGGCAGTTGCGAGCAGCCAGGTCCCTGAGATAGCCCCAAGCAGTCAGCCGTGTGCCCAACTGTCCCTGACCCTCCACCTGGCATGGGATGGGGCGGTGAGGGTTCCAGGGCTCCCCCCATCCTGCCAGGGCCCACCTGTGGATGCAGTGCTTGCTCTCCAGGTACTCCATGCCAGCAGCAGCATTCTCCGTCATCTTGATCAGCTCCTTCACGCGGAGGTGGGGACCCTCACTGCGCAGGAAGGTCAGGAAGTCCCCCCCTGTGCCCAGATTGCAGAGCTGGTGGGTGCTCAGGCACACCTGACAAGCTCTCCCATGCGTGTGTGGGGACTACAGGAACAGGGCCACTCACCCTGCACCAGCTCCATGACAATGTAAATGGGCTGCTTCTGCGTGCAGACACCGATGAGCCGCACAATGTTCGGGTGCCTGTACTGCTTGAGAATCCTGTGGGGACAAGGATGGGCACTGCGAGTGCAGGGGGGCCCAGCTGCCCTGGGCACAAGCCACCCGATGCCATCCCCAGGGCACTCTGCCCAGCCAGCCCGGGGACACAGCCCTCAGCACGAGGGTGCTGCAGTCCCAGCAGGGTCAAGAACAGCTCCAAGAACAGACAGATGTGACAGGACAAATACAACAGCCACACGGACCTGGCTTCCTGCAGGAACTTGGCCTTGAGCTCAGGGGGAAGGGTTTCCCGGCAGGACTTCACAGCAACGGGGGTGTTGTCAGCACGCAGGCGTCCACTGAACACCTCCCCAAAGTTACCCTTCCGAGACACAGGTGCACCAGATTCAGCTCACCATGCGGCCCAAGGCAACCCCTGTCCTCCTGCAGACCCTCTGGGGACAGTCCTGGCTGCCCACAGACACCCTGGTACAGCTGTGCCCTCCCGCAGACCCCACAGCACCCCATCTCACCCGGCCAATGCGTTCCCCCAGCAGCACGTCCTCGTGGTTGAGCACCCATTTGTCCTGTAGCAAGCAGACACCAGTGAGCTGTCCCCCGGCCCACATACCCCTGCAGCCCCCTCTCAGGCAGAGCCCCAGGTCCAAGTCCCCCTGTCTAGCTGGAGAAGCATGTCTGTAGATCTCAGCCCAGCTGTCAGCAGGAGAAAGGGCTGGGCAGAGCTGCCCCTGTGCAGAGGGCCCCATCCTCCCCCCCACTGCCTGTATCACCTTGGGCACAGCCCTGGCCAGGACAATGCCACTCTTGCGGGTGATGGGCTGCTGGCTCTGCAGGAGGTCCTGGATGAGCAGTGGAATGGTGGGGAAGCTGTCACCCTCCAGCCGAAACATGTTCTGCAGGGAGGGAGGCCGAGGGGTTGTGATGGGGAGGAACCTGTGCCTGCCCATGCAAGGCCACCCCACCCATTCCCCCTGCTTGTGGTCACTCACATTGACAGACTGGATGATGAAGTGCCGGGGCTGCCCATCCCACAGCACACTGAGCACGTATTCCTGCTTGCCCTGGCTCTCCCGCACCAGGAAATCCCCACTGCAGGTCAGCAGCTCCTGTACCTCCGAACGTGGGATGGCCCCGTGGTACCAGACCTGCTGGCACAGTGGCTTCTGCACATCTGGGATTAGGGGCACGGGGGGTGGCAGCTGGAAGGAGACAAAGTGAGCCCAGCCATGCACACTCCTGAGTTGTGCTGGAGGTGGGGCAGCAGTGGTGTCTGGAAGCTGTGCCCAGGGCAGCTGGGAGCAGAATCTGAAGCAGGGCGGGGCTGTGTGGCCAGAAAGGAAAGGGCAGGTTCAGCAAGGCAGTTGGGTGGAGAGCAGGGTGGCTGGAGGCACCCAGGAACTCACCGAGTACTTTGGGCTGAAGATGCCCGTGATGTGGTTCTTGAGGGTCTCCAGTGCACTGGTCCCGCTTCGCTCCTGCTCCTGGAAGGAGGCATGGGCTGTGCACCAGCTGGGGGGGACCCCATCCCTGCAGCTTCCAGAGCACGGGAGGCGAGACTGACTCACCGTGGAGGAGATGGACTGCCGATCCTCTGGCAGAGGCAGGGCGGGCAGGGGCTCCCTGACGCCCAGCTCCGCCAGCTTCCTGGCCAGCAGGTCCCGCTGCACCTGCAGCTTGGCCTGGGCACAGAGGCAGCCCTCGAGTTGCTGCTGCGCCTCATGCAGCCCCTGCCGCCTGCCCAACAAGTGCACCCTGGGGAGGGGACAGGGCGGTCAGCACCCGCTGCCCTGGCCCCTCGCCCCCTCTGTTGCAACTCACCGCTCGCTGGGGCTCCGGCCCTGCTCCTCATCGTGGATCTCTGCCTTCAGCTCCCGCATCTGCTGCTCCTTGATACTCACAGCCTCTGTGGCGGCCACCAACTCCTCCTCGACTGACGTCAGGCTGCGAGAGACATGTGCCAGCAGGGGCCTGAGCCCCTGCCCCTCACCTGCCCCTGCCCGTGGCTGGTCCCACTCACCAGTGCTGAACACTCTCAAGGGTCAGCTCATTCAGCTGCAGCTCCCCCGGCACCAGGTTCTCTGTGTCCTCCAGCAGGCTCTCATCAAAGGACACAGTTGGTGGCACCTCAGATTCATACCTGTGGGCACCCAGCACAGCTCTGCCTCCACTTGCCCCGTGCCGGCCACTGCCACCCAGTGGCAGCAGGGCCGTACCCGGCAGAGAGGCTGCAACTGAGTGGAGCCATACTGGTGGCTCTGGATGAAGCTGCTGTACTCAGTGGCAGGGTCGATGGCCTGGATGGCACTGGCAATCTCCTGGTGCATGGCCAACATATCCTCCTGTACCAGGCTGCTGATGCTGCAGTACTCCCTGAGGATCTCCTTTCTGTGGGAGCACTGCTGGTTCTGGGGGGCCATAGGGGTGCCCAGGGGTTGGAAGTGGGGTGCAGGGCACAGGATGGGCAGTGGAGCATGGGATGGGCAGGGGGGCAGGCAGGGCTCTTACAGGACAAGGACCATCTCCTGCTGCAGACTGTAGAGGGACTGATGCAGGCTGGGCAGCACCCGCTGGTAGTGGTGCTGGTGGTGCAATGCAGCCGCCTGCACAGCCAGCACATACTGGTTGTGCAGGGCATAGAGCTTCCAGAGGCTGCGCACATACTTCTCCTTCGCCTTGTCCCGCTCCTTGTCTGTGGAGAGAGGCTGTGGAAAACCCCAACTGCCAGCACATCACCTGTCCCAGCACTGGGGCAGGGCTCAGAGGGTGAGGGCTGGGAGGGGGTCCCAGGGCAGGCAGGGCGACCAAGCCTGGAGCGGTTACACTGTGACACAGGGATGCTCCCAAAGCACGGTGTCCCAAAGCCCCCAGATTTTTGCCTGGCTTCTTGGGGCCCAGGCTGGGCTCTCCTCTATGCTGCCCACCCCCAGAACCCCCACCCACTCCAGGCTGGGCTGTAGTTTCCACAGAGTGCAGGGTGCTCCAGCCATCCTTGAGCCACGAGGGAAGCTGGGAGGTCACGCAGGGGACAGGGGCTAGGCTGGCACCTTTGCTGGCCTCCTGGTACTTGCGCTTGGCCTGGGCGCTGTCACGGGCCAGGCTCCGGTACTGTGCCTTCAGCTTCTCCACCTCCTGCTGCGTTGTCTGGAGAGGGACACAGTCAGGGAGTGGGTCCAGCACATTCTCTTGTTCCCCTGCTGGCTCCAACATACCCGGCTGTACTCCTGGCTGAGCTGCTGCCACTGCTCGCTGAAGGCCTTGCGCAGCTGCTGCTTGTCGCGGATGAGCAGGCTCAGCTTGGCCAGTGGCCCCGCCGCCAGCTCCTCCGCGTGCCGCCGCAGGATCTGGCTCAGCGTCTCTGTCCGGCTCACCAGCACCCACCAGGACTGGGAGTCAGGGATAGCATGGAGATGGCATCCTCCAGCACCACACTGGGCTCTGCAGGGCGCAGCCCTACTCCGGGGTATCCCTACCTTCTCGACCTCACCACCACGATCACCATGGAGCTGCCAAGCGCCCTCCTGCTTTTCCAGCTGGGAGAACATGTGGTGCAGCATCCCTGCGTACTCCCGGTCACTCTTGGCCCGCTGTGACATCCACTTTCTCATCAGCTCCAGGAGGCGCAGCTCCCCATCCTGCAGCCGCAGCAGTGCACTGTGCCCCTGTGGGCACCACAGCTCCGGCCCGAAGCCCATGGCACCGCTGTCCAGCCAGGGGAAGTCTGCGGGGCACCAGGACAGCCTGAGCCACAGCTGCTGCTCTGCACTGCCTGCACCAGTGCCTGGGGCCCTTTGCATTTCACACCCTCCTCCCCATCATCCGGTCTGTGCAGCAGAGATGACCCTCCCCGCCCCCTGCAAACAGCCTTGCAAGGCATTTTCAAAGCAGCAGGATGAGTGCTCCAAGCCCTGTGGGAGCTGGGGCCTGTGGGGATGGTGCTGGGAAGGAGGAAGTGCGGGGCATACCCGGCAGTGTCACCTCTGCCGTGCACAGGGCTGCTCCCCAAGGGCAGCGTGGCCATGCCCCCCACCTGGCACCAGCCCCTCCCCTCTGGCAGCTCCAGCCCTGTCCTGCCCATTGGCACTGTCACCCCTGTGCCCACTGTGTGGGGGGTCCCAGGGGCCGGGACACTGGTGGGAAGCCAGCAGGAGTAGAAGAGGGTGCTGAGACCCACAAAGAGGTGCTGAACCTGGATACATCCCAGCACACAGGACTCCAGTAAGGCCACTGGGAGCCAAACTGATCCCAGAGGCAGTCCCAGGGTGCCCTGCCCTGAAGCAAGAGTGCAGCAGGAGCAGGAGAGTGCTGGAGCACCTCCCTTTGTAGAGCAGGATGTCTCCTGGCACAGCCCTTGACCTCACCAAGACCACCCCCCCAGCCCTACAAAGCCCCTGTCCTTACTAGCACCCCACCAGGGCACAGTCCTTCCAACCTACCTACGTCTGTTGTAAGGTCTTCGTTGTGAGGCGGCTGCTGGCGTCCTGCTGGGGCCGGGACTGGTGCGGTCTGGACCTGGTGCAGCTCTGGCTCCCAGGGAGGAACAGGAAACCCAGTGCTGACCATACAGCCATTGCGAGATTTCCTGCACTTCCTCCCCTCCCTGCCAGTCCCCACGCCAGCAGCTGACGCCGGCACACAGCTCTGCTGCAGCCGGGCAGCTCTCAGCCCTGCCACCCCTCCCAGCTGTCTCCTACCAGGGTCTGACACCACCAGGTCTGGCCCCGTGTACCTAGGGCTCCCCTGCTCCCGTGGAGCCTTCACTCAGTGCCAGCCCCACCCAGCAAAGCCCCCTCAGCCATGCCTGCTCCTGCCTGACTCCAAGTCCCACTCCATGCTCCAGTGTCTCCAAGAGACCGCAGGACCTGAGGGGTCCTGAGGACTCTGTGCAGTCCCACTGAAGAGTGGCCACCCTGTCACCATCCCCAAGCCTGGCCCTTGTGACCGTGAAAGGCTGCAGGACAGAGCACCCACTCACGGACACGCATAGTGCTGTGCCCCAGCCCTCGCTGCCAGCCTGCATCCACATAGCTAGGATCACACTCCCTGTGGCAGCCCTGGGCACCTCTCCTTCAGAGGGCTTCACGGGTGCCACGGTAGCATCCCTCAGCCCTAGCAGCTGCATCACACGGGAGCAGCTGCCACCACCACTGCCTCCGCCCAGTGGCACAGCCAGGGTCAGCTCCACTCAGCTCAGCCTAACCACAGCCTGAGCGTGTGGGCTGAGCCCTCTCCGGTAACTGGCAGAGAGGCCCCGGCCCCAGAGGAGTTTCAAGGTCACCTGCCGAACACTGCCGAGCCGATTCCACTTTTAGAGGAAATCAGGGAAAAAGCGTGTCAGGTGGGAGCTTTGCTGACTCGCCTTCCTATAGCGGAGCAATGTGGGGTGGTCACGCCCTGGAGCAACTCCGAGGCACGGCATGGGCAGGGGCTGCCACCGTACTGCTTCTCCCACCGCCAACATCCCTTCAGCAGCCCCGCAGGCAGCGTGGGTCCCCTCCCCGCCTGCGCCAGGCTGCTCCGGGCGGCGGGGCTGGGCGGCTCTGCGACTGACCGCGAGTGCAAGCAGCTCCCTCCTCTGGAAGCCCCGATTGCTGCCCGCCCCCAGCCCCGCCTCGTGAGAAGAGGAAGAGCAGGGTGAGAGCTGCAGACCGTGCATGCCGCGGGCGGCTCGCTGCTGACCACAGGAAGCCGCTGCGGCCCCGGACACAGCGCGGCCGAGGGACTCCGCAGAGAGGAGCGCAGCCACAACAGGCTCCCTTTGCGGGGGCCGGGACACCGTGGGGGGCTCGGTGGGGCTGGGGTGGGCTGTGCCTGCAGCTTAGCCACAGCATGGGTGGATCCCAGGCCCAGCCTGGCCATTCCTGCACCAGGGGCATCATGCTCTGGCTGCAGGGTGGTGCCAGACACAGGGGCTGCAGCCGGGCCCCAGGCTGCGGTGAAGGGGCTGAGCCTATGTGCTGTGAGACAGGGGTGCAGGGTCTCCAGGCCTTTCTCTCTCTCACACACACACCCCCTGCATCTCCTGCCCAGCACCGGCTACTGCCCACAGCCAGGGAAGGGCAGGCCCTGGCTCTGGGGGAAGGGCGGCAGGCAGGGCTCCAGCCCAGCCCCTGCAGCTACAGAGCAGATCTGGGTGGCCCTGAGGCTCCCGGTGTCCGCAGCCAGGCTGCTGCCCCGGCCGGGGCACCCACAGCATACAGAGCACAGGCAGCGGAGCTGGTTTGCATAGTTCTGAACATTTAATAACTCAGTCTCTCTAGCGTTATATCCACATCCATTAAATTAAAAACAGGCTCAGGAGGCAGCTCCCGGCTGATTAAATTACAAGAAAAAATTACTGTGCACCAAAAAGTTGTTATAGAAAAATAGTCCTGTGGCCCCCGGCCAATGGCTCCGTCCATGGCTGGCGCAGGTGGGAGCCTGCACCGTGGCCCTGGTGTGTGGCAGCGGACGGCAAAGGGGCTTGTGGCACTGGCCCCCAGCCCGCGGGGAAGGGGCAGCAAGGGAAAGGGCTCCAGCGGGGAGCAGAACAGATTGTCACCAAGTGGGGGCAAGGCACGTCGGGGGGCTAGGGCTGCAGGAATGCTGGGCACTGCCCAGCACAGGCAGGGCGCAGGCAGAGCTGGGGCAGTGCTGACACTGGCGCTACCTGACAATCCCAGCCAGCAGCACCTACAGCCCTGCCCAGGGGCAGAACACAAGGGGCCCAAGGCAGCCCCCCAGAGCAGGGACTGTGGACAGGGTCCCTGCCCAGGCTGTGGGCTGTGCTATGGGCACAGGGGCAGGTGGTGCCCAGCCCGATGCTCCCCAGTGCCAGGGCTCCTACCTGCTGCAGGCAGCCGCAGTGGGATGGGCAGGCAGTGGGCGGCAGCAGCTGAGGCCTGGCCATTATTGCTGTTGAAGGGCACGGGTGGAAGCAGAAAGGCCCAGGGGAGGTGGCGGGGAGCTGGGACACAACGAACTGCGCCTGGGACACAGCTCCACAGGGGCCGAGGGTGGCAGGGGGATGCTGTGGCACAGGCTGGGCTCAGCCCTGGTGGGCAGAGCCACCCCTGCCCCAGCCAGCCCACCTTGAGCCATACACTGCCCACCCTGGAGAACTCACAGGACCCCCAGCAACAGCCCTGTACCCAGAGTGGGAGACACTGCTGCCTGCACAAGGCCAGGAAGGGTCAGGGACCCGACTGCCACCAAACACCCCAGCATGGGGCACAGGATGGATGCAGGGCCAGGAGAGATGGTGCAAGACTGGGACGGCGCTGTGCTGGGGATGGTGCCCGCAGGGCCATGCCTGGCTGCCCAGACTGGGGCTGAGGGACGGTGCCAGTGGGTGAGAGCCCCAGGCTGCTGCAGTGCAGGAAGGGGACAGGGGCAGAGTCCAGGGCCCCTCAGCCTCACCTGCCCCAGCCCTGCAGTGCTGGGCAGGGAGGAGGGAGGGGCAGGAGGGCTCATCAAAGGGCACTTTGGTCTCTGATGAAGGCAGTCCTCTCGCTGTGGGCCTCATAATCCTCACCGTCCGACTCGGAGGGACCCTCCTCCTGCCAGATGTCAGAGGGGAGCCCCTTGTAGGAGATGATCCCGCTGTCCAGGGCATACACCTTCACACCCCGCAGGCTGAAGCCTGAGCGTGCTTGCAGCACCAAGAAGATGGTGACAAAGATGATAACGATAAGGATGCAGCTGAGGCTGGCAATGAGGACAGGCAAGTTGACTGGAGGGGTGGCCTCAGCTGGTCCCTCGCCATCTGCCAGGGCAGGGGATGCACGGCTGCTCTGTGTCTGGTGAGAGCAGGAGAGGTCCAGGCTGCTGAAGTGGGAGTGCGCGGGACAGGTGAGGCACTGGTTGGGGCCAGGTCCCGCACAGGTGGCACAGGAGGGGTGGCAGGGCAGGCAGAGGTGGGGCGTAATGGGCTCCACGCTGTTCTCCAGGTTGTAGTGAGTGCTCTGGACACCGGGTGCGAAGCCAGGAGGGCAGCGCTTCAGGCAGCTCTTCTGATGCAGGTAGTACCCCTCCTCGCAGACTGTGAGACAGGCAGGGTCAGCTTGGGCTGGTAGCTGCTTGTATCCCCATTCCCTCCCTACCATCCCCACACTCACCAACACAGGTCTGGCTGGGGGTCAGGGTCTTGCAGCCGCTGCTCTCCAGCTGGTTGGAGAGGCTGGGGGAGTCGGTGGCCGTCCCATACAGCACAAGCGTGAACTTGGTAAGCGTGCCTGCAACAATGCAGGGTGAGGACCACAGAGGTGCCCACAACACCACCCATGCTCAGGACAGGCACAGGGAGGGGGCTCACACTGGTCCCCCATCCTGGCAGCCAGGGGACAGCAGGGCTGTGCCCACCACCTGGGAGAGTGCCTGTTGTGTGGCCATACCCCTGCACAGGAGTCCCAAGGGGCATGGGATCTCCTGCTGCCTGGACTCCCACTGACCCAGAGGGGCTGCGGCACCATCCCACATGCCCAAGTCCAGCCTCTCCCCAGCCAGATCACCCAAAACATGCAAGGTTTTACTGGCCCCTCAGCTCAGGAGCAGGTGGGGAAGCTGGGTGACCACACAGCTTGCTTCCCAGACGTGGAGGGAGGCAGTGGATGGGGAAGCACACTCCTACCGTAGTTGTTGGCATCACTAGTGTTCTCAATCTCCAGCACCCACTCCCCGGAGGGGTCCTCATCCCATGAGTGTGTCGTCATGAAGGCCCAGTCATTGAAGCCATCGGCCGAGAAATCGTGGGGCCTGAGCAAGAGGCAAGATATGGGTGTCAACATATCCCCAAGTCACCTGTGCCAGCCTAGGCCAGGGGCCAGCCTGGGGCAGCCCACAGCCCAGCACCTACCTGGCAGCCAGAAGGGTGGAGCGGGTGCCCATGGGGCTGACCAGGTGGATGGCCAGGTCCCCCCGCCGGTTGTAGGACAGTGTCAGCCTGGCCTGCGCATGCTCCAGCCGGCTGATGTAGTTGGCTTTCCCCAGGCAGGCATCCACTTTCCGCCGAACCTCGAGACGCTTCCCAATGTCCCTGCCGAGGACAGGCATGAATGAGGCCAGTCCCAGACCAGGGGGACATGCCTCAGTCCCCATTCCTTGCTGTGGGGCTCTGCAGCTGTCCTGGGGACTGGGCACCAGGGCAGCTAGAGCGGGAATCAAACCCGCAGTGGGTCAGTGGCACCACCTCTGTGCCATTCTCAGATGGGTACAGGAAGCAGAAGGGGTGCCTCAGCTCTTGGGCATGGCAGGGGGAACCGTGCTGTCCAGTGCTGCCTCCCCAGCCGCCACTCCATGCCAGCCCTCAATAGGCCCTTTATTCACACACTGCAGGCCAGCTACACCCTGCATGGCACAGCCAGGGATGGGATGGGCAGAGTCATCCCCATCCTGCTGCTGGTGTGTGGCCACTCCCCCCACGATGCTGGCCCTGAGGCCAGCACAAGCTGTGCCTGCCCCACACAAGGCTGGCTCCTCAGGGGGGTCAGGGCAGGGCCCAGCCCAAGCTTCCTTCATGCACAGGAACATGATCCCCCCACCCAGGAGCCCCTAGGGAGTGCCCTGGCCACAGACAAGACTGCACATGCTGCACTGTGGCAGCAGCGGCCAAGCAGGAGTCAAAGGAGCTTCTGTCTGCCCCTGAAAAGCCCCTCTGTCCAGGATGACACGTGCTGGCTGCACCCCAACCGCAGCGCCCCAGTCTGCCCACATCCACTGGCCCAGCCCCACAGCGGGGAGGCTCATCAGTGACTGGATGGCTGGAGGTGCCTTTCCCAGCTCTCCCCGGGCTCTCGCAGGAGGATGCTCCAAGGGTCTCAGCAGCGGTTCAGTCTCCAAAATTCTCCCCACTCCCTGCTCTGCACCCCGAGGCTCTCAAGCTCCTGTGCAGAACAGATCCTCTCCTGGGCTCATCAGCCCATACCTGGGCTCTGCAAGGATGTCAATGACACACTTCCTCTGAGGTCCCACCGTGGTCCAGTTCTTGGCCAGGCTCACCATGGCCCCAGCATCCAGCAGGCCGTAGCCATACGAGTGGCTGACTGTGGACAAAGAGGGGGTCAGCGCCGCTCCTGGGGGTACCCAGTGGGGGATGTCTGCCTGGCCACGCGGCATGCTCACTGGGCCCTTCTGCCTCCTTCACCCCACAGGGCCGCCAGGGCACTCTGCCTCAGCACCCCAAGGCTAGTGGTACGTGTGGGACTGGGAGAGCCTGGTCCCACCCCAGCACCCCAGTACCTTTGCGGCCGACGCCATTGGTGACCCAGTCATTGGCATTCAGGTGAGCCGGCTTCGAGGTCTGCACCACCAGGTGCTGCATGTCCCGCCACGTCAGGTTCTTGCTACAGGGAGACATGGACCTCAGGTCAGTGTTAGCTCCTGCTGGCCCCAGGCAGGTCCAAGTCCAGGTGCCACTGCTGCGTGGGGCTGGCACAGCCACCCCTGTCCAGCCCCCTCTATCCTGCCCTTACTTGGCTTCCAGGGCGAGGGCGATGATGCCAGCAGCCAGGGGTGCCGAGGCTGACGTCCCGGTGTGCAGCTCGGTGCATTTCTGTCTGAGGTCAGTCGTCACCTGCGAGGAGGAGTGGCAGGGCAGGAAATGCTGCAGGCACATCCCACCCCCTGAACCCCTGGCCTGCAGACAGCAGCAGCCCCCACTCACAATCTGCTTCTCGTTCTGGTTGCCACTGCTGTACGTGGTGGCGAGGGTGGAGGAGCAGGCCTCGCTGTACCAGGGCACGTTGCCGTACTGTGTGGTGCTGCTGATGGACAGCGTGTAGATGCTGTTGGTGTAACCGTCACAGTTGCAGCTGTCATGCTCACGGCCCCCATTCCCAGATGCCCAGACGAAGATGGAGCCCAGCCCGCCTCGGCCCTAGCAACAGAGGCAAGATGAGGGCAAGCACCAACACTGCCACACACAGGAAGCCCCAGGCTGGAGCTGGGGACAAGCAGATGGTGCCAGCCTGAGCTGAACAGAGCAGATGCAGCTGGGACACAGGGGACAGCACGACACCCCAGTCACAGCCCACCAACCTGGGCACCCTCACCACGACTTTGCCTATGGAGGGTGTCCAGCACCTCAGCAGAGGCTCCAGGGCTGCCCCAGTGGGTGACACAGCAGGCAGCAGGAGGCTCAGACAATGTGAGGCTTCCAAGAGCCGAAGTCTTTTTCTGCTCAGAAGCCACCTGGCCTGACTCTGTCTGCGTGGGATTGCAGTCTCTGGCAGAGCTGTGGGAGCCCACAACACAGTCCTGGCCATGCCTCAGCACCCAAATGTGGCAGCTACCCTCACAGAGGACACGGCAGAGCCAGCGTGGCACCACATGCATCCCTCTGGAGGGAATCATGATGCAGCTCCCCATGCAGGCGACACTGCCAGCACAAAGAGACAGTGGGGAGGACGGGTGGAGGAAGCCAAGGTGAGCAGCTGGCACAAAACCAGACAAGAACCAGGAGAGGGCTTGGGAGAGGAGGGAGAGACCGTCCCACACAGGAGCCCTCACAGCAGTGAGATAACACCACAAGGGAGGAGTCCTGATTCATCGCACAGGAAGAACAAGAAAAACTAACAGAGCCTGATCCCAGAGATGGGCTGGCACATGGCTCATCCTGGGAGGGCCAGGGTAACAACCAGGGCAGGCAAAGGAAGAGACCTGGGGGAACAGGAGGAGTCAGGGCAGTGCTCCCCCAGCAAACCCGCTTTCTCACCTGGCTGACCCCACGAAAGAAAGCCTCCTCTGCCAGCCGGGCCGGGCCATCCACAGTCTTGCCATCGTCCTCAGGGCCCCAGCTGGCACTGTAGATGTGGATGTGGTTGGGGTTGAGGCCCAGGGAATGGGCCTCCACAGCATCGGTCACCTCCCCATCCAGCATGCGCACACCTAGGGCCAGAGAGCAAATGTCATGGGCAACCAGCTGGGGCAGAGTGGCCACGGTGCCGCTGCTGAGAACTCTCCAACCCCTGCTGCCACCTGTGCCATGGGCTGTCAAAGGGCTGCTCCAGTCAGCAGTGCCAAGGTCCCCAGCCCAGCTGCTCCTGTGGCCACTCAACGCCCACAGGACCCGTCACAGGGCAGGGCAGGGCAGCACCCACCTCCGATCCTGGCATTGTACGCCACGCCAACACCACAGATCCCGTTGTTTGCCACGGCAGCCACTTCCCCAGCACAGCGTGTGCCATGTCTGCAACCAAAATAGGACGAAGTATGCTCACAGAGGGTGCGAGGAGCACAGGGGTGGGTAGTGGCTGCAGCCCCAGCAACCCCCACCTGGGTTGCCTCCCATCCCCTCGAACCAGGTAGCCAATGAAGCCTCCTCTGTCTGCCCTCCTGCTCCAGAGTCAGGGCACTGAACAGCCCACACTGGCTCTGGGCAGAGAAAGGATGCTGCTTACGTCAAGAAAGGAAGTGTTCTCCATGGGGCAGAAGTATGCTGCCAGCCTCACAGCTTCCAGCAGGCCATGTGGGGTGGCACTGCACTAAGTCCCTGCCATACTTAGGCTCTGTATCTTCACCCCTGCCTCCTGCCTCACCTGTTGTCATTCATCTGCGTGTAGCGGGGCTGAGGGTCTGGGTCCTGGTCATTGACATCAAAACTTGCCCCTGGGTCCTGGAAGACAAATTGGGCACTTGGAGACTGTCTATCTTAGCCACAGAGCCCCACTGCCCTTACTTCATGCCTGCACTCCACAGCCTGAGGCTGAGCTGAGCAGGGTGAGCAGGCTCCAGTCCCACCTCCATGTCACACCATGGTGGGCATCAGCCCGGTACCTTGCAGCTCTGGGGCTGTCCTTCATGGACACAGCTGCCTAGACCAGCTCCCAGGGCACTCTGCCCTGCACCATCACCCAAACTCACATAGTTGGCCTCCAGGTCAGGGTGGTTCTTCTCAATGCCGTCATCCAGGATGGACACCACGATGCCCTTGCCTGTGTATCCCTGTTCCCAGGCCTGACGCACGTTCAGGTCCCGCTGGTTTGTGTTGTACTGCCAAGAGAAGCCCTGGCACTAGGAGATGCACCCAGCCATGGGTGTGTGCTCAAAAACCACCCAGCTCACACCCCGCTCTTCTGTGGGTTGCAACAAGGAACCCCAGGGATCAGGGCACAGGGTTGGGCACAACTAGCTGAGAAGGGCTGCTCTGAAAGCAAGACTGAGCCCCAGACTGTGCTTGAGTCCCACAGACATTGGCATCCTTTGCAGAGATCAGGCTTGTGCGCAAGCTCCGGGAAGCAGAAAGAGGCATGGACTCATTCCTGAGCCAAGCAAAAGGCTGTGCCTCCTAGTCCAACCCTGGGCTCCCCCCAGCCCTCCCAGTACTCCAGCCAGAAGCCACAGCTCTGTGAGCAAAGCTTCCTCCCTGGGGTGTTCCCATCACATAGCACCAGGTGGCTACCCCAGGCTTTTCCCCTCCTCTCCTCTCCTCCCTCCTGCCAGCCTAGCAGCCGCTGCCTGACAGCATCTCCTAGGTTGTCACGTCTGTGTCCCCCAAACTCGCACCTGCAACCACGAGCATGTGCCCGTTCCTCACCCGACACTCACCAGGTACCACTGCTGTGGGAACTTAGGGTCTGTGGGCTCCATGAAAACGTCTCGCTTGGTCCTGCGCTTTGCCACCTGTTGCTCCAGCCACTGCACCTGAGAGCACAGAAGGCAGAGGGTCCCCCGCTGACCCCTTATGCCAGCAGCTCCCCACGACCCCAGTCCCCAGCCTGCCTGGAGGGGTTCTCCCTGGGAAGCTCACAGTCAGCTCTGGCCTGGCAGAGTACTGGACCTGCCAGAGCTACAGCTGCCCCCAGCCTGACCCTCCAGGCCCCCTGCCTGGCCATGCCCTGCAAAGGCCGTGCTCCAGTGGAGCGAGACGGTCAGAGTGCCAAGCTCCACTGCGACTCAGGCTGCTGAGAGCTGCCACGCCGCACCACACGCCTCCCAGGGCCTGGGCTGAAGCCAGAGGATGGGGAAAATAGCAGCCCCCACACACCACTGCTCTGCATGCCTTGTCCTGTGTACAAGGACACAGAGCTCTCCTGGTCCCTGGGACTGCAACAACCCACAGGCCAGTGACGCTGGCTCCACCAACCCCCTGCCCTCGCCAGACACGCGGTGGGCTCCCACCTGCCTCTACCAAGGAATGGTTAAGGCAGCTCAGCCCTGTCTTATGCCCAGCACTGGCTCACGAGCCCTCGTGAAGTGCCCAGACCAAAGCCAGGCCCTCCTCACTCGTACCTGCGGCTCCCTGGCCAAGCGGCTGTGCCAGGGCTGGTGGGGCGAGAGGGAACGCTTCACCACGCCACGGTGCCGGAAGTGGTAATAGTCGCCAAAGATCTGCAACAGAGAAATGCTGCTCACGGGACAGACACCAGAGCCTGGTCCCCCCGATTCACTACATCCCACATCTGAAATCCTGAGCTCCAGGGCTGCCACACACAGGCTGGCCCCCCCACTCTGGAGTGGCTGGTGAGGCTCATGTCCAGTACACTGGCTAGAGCCTCCTGTGAGAGGCTGTGGCAGCTGGTGACAAGGCAGCTGGGAAGACCCTGGAGCAGCAGAAATGCAGCTGCTGCGCACCTCACCCTCTCACAGGTCCCCACATGGCGGCAAGTCTCACATTGTCCCCAAAAGCTGCTGTCCTGGCAGGAAGGCCCAAGGCAATCAGTGGCAGAAAGGGAAAGGCCTTTCAGAGTCAGCCTGGGAGAGACACCAGACTCAGAAGACAAACGCACTGCTTTTCTCCTGGTGCCAACCAGCTCCTCCTGGAGGAAGGTCCCAGGGGCTCCAGGCCCCACACCCCAGGTGGTCCAGGCCAGAGCAGGGTCTGCATCAGTCTCTGCACCTCTGGACAGGCTGCTGTCTTCTCCCCAAGTGTCCCACTGGAACACCCACCCAGTGCCAGCCTCTCCCTGGGGCACAGCCAGTTCCAGTGGGGCAGAGCAGTAGGCACGCAGGCATCCAACTCCAGCGGGGTCCAATTTCCACTGCCAAGCAGCCGTGCTGTGCTCGCCCCAGCTCCACTTCCCTGTGGGAACAGCCCAACCTGGGACTCCAGCACAGCCAGGCTGGGGCAGGACGGGAGCCCAGCACAGCTGGTGGGGCCAGGACGCCATGCCGCCACCCAGATGGTTATTTTTAAACCCCAAATCCTCTCCAGCGCTGTCATTTCCGTATCCCCTCCCGCACATCCTGGGGCTGATGGACACAATGGCCCCACCCTGGCTGCCCTGGGCCTCCCAGCCCAGCAGCTTGCCCTAACTGGGGAGAAGGGGCCAAGCACCCACCCAGCCCCATGGGAGTCACAGAGCCCAGGCAGCAGCCACAAGCAGGATCCAGCTGCCCGGGCTGTGCCAGAGCTGGTGGGGCTGGGCTTCAAGGGCTAAAAGAATATGAGGACATCTCATCCTCCTCCATCTCAGGCTGCACCAAAACAGTCTGTTTGGGGCTAACAAAGCTCTCCAGCTTATTAGAGCTCTGCAGATGTGCTGCCCATCTGGACAGACTGGGCCGAGCAAGGTGCACCCAGCTAAGCAGCAGCCTCAGGCCCGGGGCCACAGCTGGCTCCCCCAGGTAGGCACTTCACCAGAAACCCTGGACCTGTTCCTCTGGCACACCATGTTCCCCCATGACAGCCCAGGATGTCATGACCAGTGCCGAGCCTTTGAGGAAATGTCAAGGTACAAAGCCTCTGCACAGGGCTGGTGAGGGAATGCAAGCTGCAGGATGGTTGCCCTCCCCCAGCATCCCTCACCCCCTCTGGGCATACAGACAGAGCCCAGATTGTTCCTGCACACAGATCGAGGGTCTGACTGGTCATCCAAATGGATTAGGTCTGCACTGACACTGTGGTGGCAGCCAGGAGCTGGCCAGCCCACACACTTCCACCCTAATCCCCACCATCTCTGTCCTCAGCAAGGGCAAAGCCACCCCCCAGCACCACGTGTCCCTGGTGCCAGTTCAGTGCTGCTGCCCAACCCCTGGCCACAGCTCGCAACTACCCTGGCCAGTCCCAGTGCTAAAAGGCTGCCTGTATGCCTGACCCCTGCCCCATGAGAGGGGCAACATGCTGGACCTGCAGCCCCGTGGTGTGGGAGGCAGGAGCATCCCCTCCCAGCATGGCACTGTCCTGCCATCACAGCCCAGGGATGGCACCCGCAGTGCCCTTCCCCTGTGAGCCTAACCCCAGTGGCAGGGGGCAATGCCTGTACCCCCTCTTCTGCATAATCCCAGCAGTGTAAGCCCGCACACACCCACCTCACTGCCACACCCAGCCTCCACCATCCCCTGTGTCTTCCTCAAGCCCCCTGGGTCCTCCCTCAAGCCCTCCTCAAGGCCACTGGCACCAGTCATGGACCTTCTGCCCGAGGTGCCACTGGCTCCCACTCCACAGGCAGCAGGGGAGCCAGGAGTATGCCAGGACAGCACAGCTTTAGGGACAGTGCCCAGACCCCAGGCTGAGGCCAGGATCCTCTCAGATAAGGACCCTGGGGTCCTCTCACTGGGGCACTGTCAGATGCACCCAGTTCCCCCCCTCCAAGCCTGGCTGCACATCCTGTCCCAGTGGCACATACTCCCAGGAGCAGCAGTCCAGAAACCTGGCAGGGAAAGCCAGGTTCTTTCCAGCCACGCTCTTCCCACTGGACCACCATGACCCTTCTGCAAAGCCCTGGCCAGCTAAACCTCGTCCTGCAGCACAGACACTGGGACAGGCTCCAGAACAGGAGAAAACATGCCCAGACCAAAAACTCCTGCCACAGCCTGGGCTGCTGCAGCATGTGGGGCTCTGCTTGCAAGGGCAGGCTCACTGCTGCAAGAGGACAGAGAGCCAGGAAGAGGTGCCAGCCTCCAGCCACAGAACCACAGTGTGGGGAGAAGACAAGGGCACAGATGGCACAGAGCTTCTGTGGCTCACGGGGATGGAACTCATGACATACCTGGGCTCTCAGCTGAAGCATGAGGCCCTGCACTGTAGAGACGAAGCCACAGAAACAGTGCCCCTTGGCCCTGGCACCACAGCATGATGGGAACCCACTGCCAGGAGCAGGCTGATGGCACCTCAACCCCATCCCCACTCAGAGGGGTCTCATCAGAGATCCAGTCCGGTGGGACATGCCACTCTCTCAGTCCCCTATGCATGGCAGCTGCTCTGGCCTGACAAGTTGTTTTCCCTGAGATCTGTTCTGAGCCACTTCCATGCTGACAGCACGTGTGTGAGGCCATGCCATGGCCCACCACAGCACAGACACCCTCACAACCCACACAGTTCCCTCTTCTGGCACAAGTCCCAGAGGACTTGGGGCTCCCTGACCCAGAGGGCCCTGAGTACCCATTGCCTATGCAGGGCTCCTTTTGGGCAGCAGGACAAGGTCCTGCTGGCTTCTGCAGCAACCACATTCCCACTGCCATTGCTCCCAGCAGCTGCTCACAGTGAGGTCCTGACACCACAGCCACGAGTTGTGCAATTTCCTCTGGGATTTCACCCCGCACTTCCTTCCCGGAGGGACAGCTCACTCCCAGCACAGCCACGCACACTGCCCGGTCCCTGGCTGACAGCAGAGAAAGCTGAGCGTGGTGGGAACCTGCTGATACACCCTCTGTCAAGGACAGTTTAGGGGTAAGGACACACAGCAGCTGTCAGACCCCCTCTGGAGCTCATGCCGCTGAGCCGAGGCCATGCTGCACTGGGCAGCTTGCTGTGGGGAGCAACGGTGGAATCTGCAAACCTTCCCATCCTTCATCACACAGCACTCCCAGTCCAGTTCCTTCACACTAGGATGGGCTTTTCCTCCTTCCCCATACAGCAGGCAGTGTGCAGCACCGTGTTGTGCCGTGCCATGCCATGCCACCAGAAAGTCCCAGTGACAGGGGGAAGCCCTGGAGGTCCATACAGTTAATTGCCACCATCAAGTCAAGGCAGCAGATGCTGGAAGGCCACAGCAAATGGGCACAAACACAGTGCCCCGCTGCCATAAAGAGCGGCCCCTAGTCCAGCTCTGGGACTAAGCTCAGCACCTGCCCAGAGCATGGCAAAGAACACTAGTTCCAGGAGAAGAGGAAAGCAGAAGACTTACCGGGCCCAGGTTGAGGAATCCATGCTTCCTGGCCAGCCTGTCAGCCTCCTCGGGTCCTGCAGGGACGAGCACAGCCCAGGTGTTGGTGTAAATACGCTGGGCCAGCACCTCCTGGGCCAGGAGAGCGAGGGCAACCACCAGAGTCCAGAGCAACAGCAGCGAGCAGGGCCTCAGATCCATCAGAGTATTGGGGTTCCTCGAGCTGGGGAGCAGGAGGGTCCCGGGAGCAGGAGGGTCCCGGGAGCAGCAGGTCCAGCAGCCTCCCAGCGTCAGCACCCCGAGGCACACCAGCCTCTCTGCCCTGCTGGTCCCAGCTCAGCCCAAGCCCACATGGGGCCAAGCCCACAAAAGCACAGGAACAGACCGTCCAGGACAGAAGCACAATCTGCAGAGAGAGGGGACAGTGGTCAGGCTCAGGGCACCCTTCCTCAGATCCAGGGAGGGCAGGCTGCACCATGCCGAGACATGGGTCAGGCATGGGGCAAGGGGGCCCTGGCACACAGCACCTGCTGGCCACGATGGCACACTGACAGCCAAGGAGCTGCCTGGCTTGGCGGTGTGCCCACATGTCTGCTCCTGCATGGAGATGCTGTTTACCTTGCCTGTTACCCAATGTTTGCTTATAAACACAGGGAGCCAACCAGGAGGGGAAGGCACCAAAGGAGGGGAGAGGAAAGGCAAGGGACATTGTTCCTTTTGCTGCCACTACCCCTGCTCCAACTGGGATGGGACTATCCGAGTACAGAGCTGGGAGCAACTGGCATGGAAGGCCTGCCTCTCCAGTCCTAAGGGGAGACCAAAGGAGGTGTCCCCAAGTGCTGTGCGAGGAATCCCAGCAAAATGAGAGTGGAAGGAGGAAAGTCAAGGAGAGCTCCTGATCTCCAGCTAGCACAGCCCCAGACTCACATCTCCACAGCCACTGACCAGGCAGTGCTTGGCAGCCATGGCAAGTGCTGTGCTGCCTGTCACCAGCAGCAGCTCAGCTCTGCCCTTCCTCTGGAGCACAACATGGTGACACCGGTGTGACTCATCCCCGCAGCCGGGTGGAAACCAGGACCAGGAAAACGGGCACACCGTCACCTCCAGCATGAACTCAGGGATGCCCCGGAACAGCTCACACCTCGTGGGAGGGCAAACGCAAGAAGCTTGTAGGGAAAGAAGAGGGAGTGACCCACCCAGTGTAAGGGAGCCCACGACATGATGGTGCCAGATTGAGCTCCACACCCGGAGCTCCAGAGGGACCCTGGAATATCTGGTCATGCTTCAGAGACAGCTGGAAAGAGGAGAGCCGGCAGTGCCCAGAGGAGCCACATCCCCCTCCGTCCAGAAGCGGCCACAGCGAGCCTGCGGCGCTGCTAGAGGAGGAGAGAGCTCCTAGCAGCCGCCAGAGACCTCGCCGTAGGTTCCGGCACAGACAGTGCAGCTACTCTGGCACAACCGGGTTTACCCATCAGAGACCACACCTCGGCCAGCCGCGGGCCGGACCGCCCCGTCGAAGCACCCAGAGCCCTGAGCACCCGCCGGAGGCTGTACCGGAGCCCCGGGTGCCAGACGGCTAAGGCCCACAGCACAGCACAGCGGAACACTATCTGCCACGGTCTACCAGCGTCCATGCCAGTACCCTGGCCTCCGGGCCGGGCAGTTTCCCCACCTCGCTGGTCCCGGCGCCGGCAGCCGTCCCGCTCCGGCGGTGACCGCTGCACGTGGGGACAGTCCGGCTGCCAGGGGAGAGCCCGGACCCCGCGGCGCCTCCCCGCCGCCAGCGAACCACCGCGTGCCGGGACAGCCCGGCCGCCGCACACAGCCCGGAGCAGCGCTCCCGGCTCCGCACCGCGGCCCGGCCGGTGCCCGCTGCCCAAGGACCCAGCCCCGCACAGCACCAACCCGGTA
>VXAC01000148.1:294969-306325 GCA_013399225.1 Rhipidura dahli
CGCGCGGCTCCCTCGGCACGGCCCGGCCCGGCTCGGCCGCCGCTCTGCCGGGCGCCGCCGGATGCCGTCACCGCCGCCCGCCCCTCCCGTCCCGAGCTGCAGCGCCGGGTCCGCTACGGACCCCCGGCAACCCCTCCGCGCCGCCTGCCCGGGGCATCGCCAGAATCGGGGTCGTTCCCTCTCGCCAGTACCGGGCACGGCCCGGGGCTCTGCACGGCCTCTCCTGCAGCCGAGCGTGGGACTGTCCTTGCCAGCCGGGGGGTACCTGTGCCAGCCCAGGCGGGAAACCCCGATCTGCCCCGTGAGAGCCGTGAACCCCGCCATAGGGCCGCGGCACTGAGCGGGGTGTAAGGGTGCCTGCAGTGAAGGGCACGCACAGGACGCCCCGTTTCCCACCTGGTGCAGCCAGCGGTGCGTTATGCTGCGACATGCGGCTGGCAGGACATGAACCCCGCCAGATTAGCCTGTTCCAGACCCCGGAGCCGAGAGCTCCCCAGCCAGGCTGCGGGAACGGCACTTCCATGTGATCCACATCGTGGGGCTGCAACCCCAGGTCGGTGTGCAGAAACCTGACAGAGAGACTGTCTGGAAAGGAGCAACAGAAGGAAAATCTATCAGCCCTGTTTCAGGAGAGAGATTTCCACCACGGAGAAAAGGTGAGAAGTGAAACACAGCTTCAGTCATTTGTAAAGAACAACCCGCTGTGGGCACGGGACCGTGTCATTAGCAACACAAATGCAGCAGAACCCAAAGCGACCTGAACCCAAACTGACCTGAATTCTCCACACTTGCGACGGGTCTGGCAGCCCCGGGCAGGAGCAGGTCCTAGTGCTCCTTACAGAGAAAAGGAAGTCACTCGGATACCATGATCGAGATCGTGAAGCATTAGCAATCGCACAGGAAACAGTCACCTTGGTAACCGAGATGCTGAGAACAGCCCAGAAAATCCAGCACAGGGCAGGCTGCTGTGCTAAACTGGGTTAGCTCTGCAGGGCAGCACCCTGGCCGCAGGTATTCAGGCTGGGCTGACTCTGGCCCACCTTCAGGGCCACAGTCCTGCCGGGGGAGAGAAGGCACCGACCAGACAGGCAGCACTCACCCCGGTGTCACTGCAGCATGCTCAGGAGTTGTTCCTGCAGCTGGCAAGCCCAGGCCGGCCCTTGGGGGCACAGGGAGCTGGCTGTGCCCGGTGAGTTTATATGGAGGATACACGGACGGGGCAGGTCCGGAGCTGGTGTCCAGACAGGCGGTGGGAGGGAGGGTGGGAGGTGGGCTGCCTGCCCCTCCCATGCACCTTATCTCTGGATGCCTCCTTTGGGCGCTGGCAGCCGTGCCTAGGCAGCTGAGGAGCTGCTGCACCTCGCCCTGTGACATGCGGTGCTGAGGAGAGGAGCTGACAAAGGGCCCTTGTCACCAGGGGCTTATCGCGGTGCTGCGGGGCAGGCAGGCAGGAAGTTCCGCGCTCTTACGTAAACCACTGGCCTGGGACCCGCGCTGACCCCACAGCTCTGCCAAAGAAAACGCCTGGGTCGGGAAGCACCTGGCTGCAAGGGGCACAACGCCACGGACGGAGAGGAGACCCGCTGTCCCAGCAGCCCCCTGGGGCCCGGCTGCAGAAGGAGGCAGAGGGTGGGGGCACCAGCATGGATCTGAGCAGCTGCTGTGCCCCACTCACCTCACACGGCTGCCAGGCACCCCTCTCTAGCCCCAGCCACGAGGCAGCAAGGGGGTGAAGCAGCTACTGCAGCACATCTGCCAGGATCACGAACCCTCTTCTCAGACTTGGGGACCATGGCTCACAGGCACCAGCGCACCCCAGGAGACAGCAGGAGCAGCTGCTCGGTGTGGCAGTGCCCAGCAAACTGGCAGCACTACTGCCAGCCAGCCAAACTGTCCCATCCTGCAAGGTCTGCTCTGCCAGGATCCCCTGGGGCTCTCACTACAGCCACAGGGGCCAAACTGCTCACCGGGGCTGGGAGAGAGGCCCCCCCCCCACACCCCTTCACTGAGCACACTCTGTGGTGTGGCTTGGCTGTGCACACAATCAATAGAAACCCACTTCATGGAAAAATCATGTCCATTTTTAGCTTTCAGGTTGCAGAGATTGCACAAGCCCAACAGTGATACGACTGCCCATCTGCCCAAGCTCCCTGGGAGGCAGAGCAGCATGGGGCTGCACCCCTGCCAGCAGGCATCCCAGCCTGGGGAACCTGCAGGATTGCAGGTGAAAGCAGCCAGTGAGTGGGCAACAGCAGAGGAAGGGCAGAGAGCCCACCCAGAGAAACAAGCAGAGAAAACCAAGTAACAAGCAGCAACAGCAGGCAGAAACACCTGGATGGACCAAATCAATACCTGAAGGTTTACCCAGCACAGAGCAGCCTGCCCCCATGCCAGCTCCTCTGCTGTGCTGCCCAGCCCTCTCCCTGCACACATCCTCACACTCTCCCGAAGCTGAGGCTGCTGAGTCCCTTTCCCTGGAGTCTTTCCAGTCCACCTCCTCCCCTCTACACTGGATACTACCAGCAGGCCCTTTGGTGCCCAGGGAGCTGGGACTGCCATGATCCAGGCAGGATCTGTGCTCCACAGGGTCCTGCTGGCTCCAGCGGCTCTATTCATCTCTGGCTCCCAGACACAACATCTCACTGTAGCCACATGCAGGGATGTGGCCCCAGCCCAAACACCCTGACCTTGTCCTGCAGTACAGCTGCAGATACAAACAGCAGCCACTCAAGCTGGGTTCTCTAACTGTCTGCCTTAGGCTTTGTCAGCAGCAGTCAAGGTATAGATCCACAGCCTGTTCTGGCTCTGCCCCTGCTCTGGGCTGCAGGATGTGCCCTTCGGTCACCTGTCCTGTGACAGCACCCTGTCATCTCCTGCTATGCAGGTGCAGGGACATCCTTGCCCAGCCCAAGTCCATAAGGTGCCTGTGGCACTTGGGGGGTTCCACACAGGTGACACGCACAGGAACACAAGCACACTCGTGCAGGGAACACGAGGCTGGGAGCCCAGCAGCATGAGTGCCATGTGCCCATGGGCTTCGGTGAGCTGGGGAAGGGGTGCTCACAGGCACGGACACACAAACCCAGCCAAAAGCCCGGCAGGTGCAGCTGGCACAGCACTGAGGGGCAGGCTGGCCCAATGGAGCGGCTGCCAGCCTTCCATGGCCTCACACCACCCCAGGAATTGGGGGCTCAACCCCATGAAGTGCCGAGCCCCCGCCGCAGCCCAGCTGTCGAGTGCTGCAGGGCCAAGATGTCAGCAGCCACTGTGCTGGGGAAAGGGAACATGGGGCAAAGAGACACCACAGTGAAGGGCGTCTTCCTGCCATGGCCTCCAGCACCTGCAGCCACAGAACTGAAGGCATTTCCCTGTTTGCCCAGGTCTTTAGTTTTGCTTCACCTGAGTGGGACAATATCTGCTTTGTGTGCAACCCCCAAGCTTCCCCTTAGCTACTTGGCCAACTTGGCTTGTTTCTCCAAGCTCTGTTAAAGCTTATTCCTTGCCACGTGGCACAGGACTCACCAGGTGGGAACACGCTGTGACAACCCTCAACATTAACAACATAAACACAGAGTGGGTGCTGTGGTTGTCATCTGGGCTCAAAGGCCAGAAGCACACCAACAAGCACATGGAGCTGCTTTTGCTCATTCCTGGTGGAGGCTGTAGGTGCTATAGGATTATAAAGGCACCAATGCCTCAGTTGCTCAGGCAAACCACCAGCTTCAAGGCATCAAGAGAGCCCTGCAAACCCTGTCCCATTAAGGGACACACTGAAGCAGGAGAGCCCTGGACACAGCCCTGCCTGTGGCAGAAATGGGTCAGTATGGAGAACACTGAAGGGAGACCCTTCCCCAGAACTAGAGCGGGGACTGAGTTGGGATGCCAGGCAGAGCCAGCTGGTGCTGCAAGGAGCTGGGCCCACCTGCCGCCACACCTGGGGCAGCCACCCCCTCCTGCAGCCTGGCCAGAACGTGGTCACCCAACTGGATCTACCTAGCCCTGGCATCTCTGTAGGCCAAGGAGAGAGCCAGCCTCCATGGTGGCCTTGGAACCTCTGCAGCTGCTTCTGGGACCAGACCAGGGTGGTACTGCTGTCAAGAACTGGGTCTGCTCTCCCCTAGACTGGCTGCAGGAGATGCTGCCAGAGGGACATCTCCCAGCCCAGACCAAGGACACTAGAAGAAAAATACTTCCCTGCATTCCCTTAAGGATCGTGCTCCAGTGGCTGACCCACCAACTGGAAAAGCGTATGTGCCTTGGGCTTTTCTGGCTGATAGTGCTGGCCTCACCCTACGTGGCCTCTGTCACACCAGCACGAGAGCACACGCTCCACTACTGCCAGTGCACTGTTAAAGCGTGGTTCTGCCCCCTGCTTCCTAAATTTCCCTGCCAGCAAGCAGATTTCATGGGAGATAAAACCTCTTCCTTTCTTCGTAGAAGCCGGCAGAAGGTAGCAGGTAGAAGGTGGCAGCCGTGGTCATAGTAGCTTGTGACGCAGTTTTACCCAACTTAAGAGAAACGATTATCTTCTGCGGCAGGATGGTGCACAGGGACATCCCGCACCAGCCACTCGCTCCGACACTGTGAAACCTCGCACTTCCCAGAAGCTGAGACATGCTGACAAAGGCAGCACTCGGCTGCTGACGGAAAACCCCTTAGGAAGCACCGTGGCCGCAGCCTTTCCCCATAGACAGGTCACCGCAGCCGTGCCATCGGGGTTCCCAGGAGCTCCGCCAGCCACGCCGTGCAGCGCGGCGCAGGGTCCCGCCGCACCGGCAGCAGCCGCGCCTCCTGGCCTGGCCAGGCTCCGCGGGAGCTGTTTGTCCTTGCTGCCCGGGAGGCGGGGAGCCAGGCACCAGCACTGGGGCTTCATGGGGCTGGCTGGCAGCGAGCAGAGCAGAAAGACTGGGGCCACGGCTGGCTCCGGCTCTCGGGAGGAACTGCACGGCTTCAGCAGCAGCCACGGCCACCTGGCCCCCGCTGTGCCCCGAGCAGCCGCGCCGGCAGCGGGCACAGCACGGACACACCAGCCCTGCGGTGCATCGAGCGGGCAGCGGTTTTTCCAAGCTTTGCTGGGGAAATTCGGGACAGGAATTAGCCAGACGCCGGGCGTTTCCCACGGCTCAGCGAGTTACGGGTGACCCCGAGCCCTCGGCGCTCCAGCAGGGGCCGGCTCAGATCCAGCCCCGCACCGAACACTCCCTGCCCGAGAGGGTGGGCGGCAGCAGGGACGGCCGGGCCTGCAGAGTCCCAGCGCCGCTCAGGCGCGGCCGGAGGCGCCAGGCGAGTGGCGAGCAGCAGAGCTCTGTCACGGCGCTGCCCGTGCCCCCGATGGCCGCTCGGCCGGTGCCTCGCCCTGACGCCCCGTGGATGGCGGAAAACCCGCACCGTGCGGGAGGGAACGGAACCTCTCCCGGCCGAAGGCGGATACCGAAACGACCGGGGACCCTCCCCGACACCGGGCCCTAGGGTCCGGCGCAGCCCGAGCCGGGCCGGAACGCAGGCACAGGAGCGGAGCCAGAGCCGGAGCCCCAGCCCAGTCCCCGCGGGAGTGGCCCCGGGCCCAGCGTCACTTCCGGCCCCGCGCGGTCCCGGTCGCGGCGGAAGCGGCGGAGGTTCCGGCTCCGGGTGAGCGCTCGAGACGCCGTTGTCAGCGGCACCGCTCGGCTCGGCCCGGCCCGGCCTCCCCCCGCCGCCACCATGTCGGTCCCCAGCGCCCTCATGAAGCAGCCGCCGATCCAGTCCACGGCGGGCGCCGTGCCCGTCCGCAATGAGAAGGGTGAGCTGGGGGGCCGGGGCTCTGCGGGGTGGCCGGAGGGGCGCAGGGCCGGGGCTGGGACCGGGGCGGCGGGGGCGCGGGGCCGAGACCCCCGGTGACGGCTTGGCGCCCGCAGGCGAGCTGTCCATGGAGAAGGTGAAGGTGAAGCGGTATGTGTCGGGCAAGCGGCCTGACTACGCGCCTATGGAGTCCTCGGAGGAGGAGGACGAGGAGTTCCAATTCATCAAGAAGGCGAAGGAACAAGAGGTCGAGCCCGAGGAACAGGAGGAGGAGCTGGCCAACGACCCCCGGCTCCGGCGCCTCCAGAACCGCATCGCCGAGGATGTGGAGGAGCGGTGAGTGCTGGGTCAGGCAAGAGCTGAGCTCCCTTTGCCTGTCTGGGGCTGGGGGGCTGGGACTCTGCTACAGGGAGAAAATGCACAGGGCAGGAGCTGGGAACATTGTCCAGGCAGTGCAGGAGAGTGTGTGACTTCTCATATCCACACTGCACTGTGCCTCGGGCTGCTTTCTAACCAGGAGCCAGCCAGGCGCAGCCCGTGTCTGGGTGTGTTTGGGTGCATGGTAGCAAAAACACACCCCAAAACAGAAATTAGTGCAGCGTTCTGAGGCTCAGGGCAGTGAAGGAGGGATGGTATCTCATGAAATGCATTCTGGGCATGCCTCCCGTGGAGCTGCTGGTGGTTTGCTTCCAGTAATGAGTCTTCTCACCGAGAACTCCATTCTTACTTGGAGCATGGACAGGGAAGAGCTGCTAGTGCCCAGCCACTGCACCCTCCTGGGAGAGAACGTAGCAGTTCTGGCCCTGTTTGTCAGTCCCAGTGCTTACCATGGCCTTACTAGAAACAATTTGTGAACAGTCACCTTCCTGTAGCCTCCTTATGTCCAAGTGCCATGGATTAACTGGGGTCTCTTGCAGGCTGGCAAGACACCGCAAAATCGTGGAGCCTGAAGTGGTTGGAGAAAGTGATTCAGAAGTGGAGGGGGGAGAAGCTTGGCGCCTGGAACGGGAGGACACCAGTGAAGAGGAAGAGGAAGAGATTGATGATGAGGTGTGTTTGCAGAGCCGGATAATGGGCTTAGGAAAACTGGAAGGGCACAGGCTGGAACTGTCCTTTGCATGGATATGGGGGCTGTCTGATGTATCTGGACAAGCATCACACCTGGCCATGACTTAACTGGTGGATCACCATCCCCTGGCATGGGACAGGACACTGGGGGAGGCCACCCCACGGCCAGAGAGACAGGCGTAGCTCCAAAAAGCTAGCACTCCAGCCATCACGTGTGCTTGACAGGAGAGAGAAGTGGTAGCAGGGCTGGCCTCCGACTGCTCTGTGCTTGTCCCTATTAGGAGATTGAGCGTCGGCGCGGGATGATGCGTCAGCGGGCACAGGAGAGGAAAACTGAAGAGATGGAAGTGATGGAGTTGGAAGATGAGGGTCGGTCTGGAGAAGAGTCCGAATCAGAGTCTGAGTATGAGGAGTACACAGACAGCGAAGATGAAATGGAGCCACGTCTCAAACCAGTCTTTATCCGCAAGTAGGTGATCGAACTGTATGGAACTCCCACGTGCGTGGGCTGGGCCTGGCACGTGGGAGTCAGAAGCTGGGGGCCAAGCAGACCTTGCTGCCGTGGTCTCTTCTCACTGTGAGGAAACCATTCACCTTCCTGGGGTGGGGCGGGATGGTCACAGCCTGGCAGGGCACAGCTAGGGAACATGGGCCTATCCCTGCACCCAGAGCCCCGTATCAGTTGGGTTGCTGTGGGATCAGGCTGAGGAGTGAGACTGGAGCCCTTGGGCAAGGGCCATATAGTGACAAAGGGATGTGCTAGCCCCCAGAAAGGGGAGAGCCCCAGGACTTGACCTGTCCTTGGAGAGGGTAAAGGCTGAAAGCAGCTGCAGTGTGGGAGCCAGTGGGAGGCTGAGTGGCTGCACTGGCTCATGGAAGGGCTGAAGGCTGTTGTGGCCCTGTTCTCAGGAAGGACCGGATCACAGTTCAGGAGAGAGAAGCAGAAGCCCTGAAGCAGAAGGAGCTGGAGCAGGAGGCAAAGAGGATGGCAGAGGAGAGGCGCAAGTACACGCTTAAGGTGCGGAGGGGTGGGCTGGAGGCTGTGGGGGGTCAGTCACTGCAGCAAGCTTAGCTTGGACCTTGCTGCAGATCGTAGAAGAGGAAGCAAAGAAAGAGCTGGAGGAGAACAAGCGCTCACTGGCAGCACTGGATGCACTCGATACAGATGATGAGAACGATGAGGAGGAGTACGAGGCCTGGAAAGTCCGTGAGCTGAAGCGTATCAAACGAGACCGCGAAGAACGAGAAGCGTGAGTGTTGTCTTGTAGACATGAGGCTGAGAGCCCACAGGCAGTTTAAGCACCATTTCCTTAGGCTGCCCTTTGGCAGCAGAGTCCCAGCTGGACCGAATGCCCAGAGCCCCTCCTGCCCACCCTTGGGGTGCCTTTGCTCCCCAGCAGTGAGTGTGCAAACTCTCAGGCGGTAGCTGGTGACAGCCTCTCTCCTGGGAGGTGCTGTGGGGACACAGGGTCTCAGGGGCTTCTCTCCCACCCAGCATGGAGAAGGAGAAGGCAGAGATCGAGCGTATGCGGAACCTGACGGAGGAGGAGCGGCGGGCTGAGCTCCGGGCCAATGGCAAAGTCATCACCAACAAGGCAGTAAAGGGCAAATACAAATTCCTGCAGAAGTACTACCACCGTGGTGCCTTCTTCATGGTGAGTGTGCTGAGGGCTGGGCATGGCTGCACCTGTGAGACCGCAGGGCCACCTTTTCTCTTCCATGGTGCCCTAGGGCTGGGGGTGCCTCTGGGACAAGAGCCAACCTTCAGAGGCAGCTTGGGACTGAAGCTGACCCAGAGTGACCGCGCCAGAGCAGGTTGGGGGTTCCCAGTTGAAATGGAGTGGAAGTTGCAGAGCTGTCCCTGTGCTGCTGTTTGGGCTGACAGACCCAGCCAGAACCAAGTTGGGTCTGCATGGGCAACTGGAGAAGCAGCCTGGGGAACAATGCTTACATCCTTCACTCCAGCAGGAGTCAATAGGGCTGCAAGTACTATAGCAGCCCTGGCAGAGAAGCAATATGACCTTCAGGCAGCTTTCCCCCACTGCTGCCAAAACTTGCTGGAACCTTTAAGGCTGAGCAGGTGTGTCCTTCTCCTGCAGGACGAGGATGAGGAGGTGTACAAGAGGGATTTCAGTGCTCCGACTCTCGAGGACCACTTCAACAAGACCATCCTGCCCAAAGTCATGCAGGTGGGTGTGCTGTGTGGGTAGTGGGTAAGCAGCTCATGTGCCAAGGGGTGGGAGTTGAGGGAAGAGGAGAGCAGCTCCCTCCTGAACAGCTGCTCACAAGTTCTTCTGCTCCCCAGGTCAAGAACTTTGGGCGCTCGGGGCGGACAAAGTACACGCACTTGGTGGACCAGGACACCACCTCCTTTGACTCAGCCTGGGGCCAGGAGAGCGCACAGAACACCAAGTTCTTTAAGCAGAAGGCAGCGGGTGTGCGGGATGTCTTTGAGAGACCCTCAGCCAAGAAGCGAAAAACGACCTAAGAGCGTGGGCAGGAGGGTCTGGTGTGGCTGATGCTGGCAGGAGGGCACTGCTCTGCCAGAGCCTGGGCAGGGCCAGAAGGGACACGTTCCAGGACTCCTGTGGTGGCAAGCCCTTCTCCTGCCTGTTCCACGCCTACCCTGATAGAGTGTCCCACTCCCCGTGCTGAGCAGACCTGATGGGCTCCCTGCCCATGCACTGTGGAGGATGATGGCCTGTGGTGCTGGCCAGGCTGGTCCTGTGGACACAGTGGTCCACACTGTGTCCCAGCAATGGTCACTCTGGAGCATTGGCAGTGCCCAGCACATTGCAGCAGCACCCCTGGCTCCAGCACATCTACTTTTGGAGGAATTATAGGACTCTTGCACCCATCTGGTCTACAACCCCTTGCTTGTACTGTCCCTGGTGAAAGTTTGGGCCCTGTTTTGGGCTGGTCAGCAGTGATTCCATCTACTTACCCTGTTCCTGCAGGGCTTGGCTTTTCTACCTGTGTGGGGTGGGAGGGTTTGATTAAAGATTTGATATTCTTACACACTCTAGCACCATTCTTCTTACAGATGTGGCCATCTGTTCTGTGCCTTCCTTGTGAGCCATGGTGAGCTGGGGCAGCACGGGAGGCACCAGCCTGGGCAGGGCATGTGTGAACAGCCATCCCCACTGCCTCAGGCCTGTGCCTGGGCCTGTCCAGCCTGTGCTGCCCCCAGGGGCAGAGATTAAAAGAGGGGAGAGCAGCATGTCTCGGTGCTCAGGCAGGTCACTGTCCTGCTCCAGTGACAGGGGTGCCCAGCTGGCACTGCCAACACAGTGCCACATGGCTGGGTTCCACTTGTGGGCACCATGCACCCAAGGCCAGGGGCATGTGCTCACCACTGTGTAGACCACAAAGACAGCCCAGTCCCACCAGTGCCTTTATTGGTATGGCAAGAGGCCCATGCCTGGCAGCCCGTGGCCACCCAGCTCAGTTGGTGAGGGTGATAAGAGCCTCCACCACGTTGCCCATGTGCTCGCGCAGGCTGCGCTCCGCTGCGGCCCGCGATATTTCCATCTCCGTCATCTGCAGAAAAACAGCCACGGCCCCATACAGCAGCGGCAGGGCCCCAGTGGGGCGCAGTGGGGGACACCCACCCGTGGGGACACCCGACCGGCCTCAGGGCAGGCATGCACCGGCCTTCTCTGTGGGTGCAGTTCCACACCCCAGATCTGGGACGCGTCACGGCCTGCCTGGGATCCCGCCCCTACTCACAATCAGCTCTAGGTCCTCCTTCTTGATGGTCACTTTTGCCAGTTCTTTCTCCCTACGGCAAGAGACGGACAAACCTGCGGTAACCAACACCCCCCGCTAGCCGCTGCCCCGGTGCTCCGTCAGCCGTGCGGCGGGCAGGAGCGACCCCTCGCAGCAGCATGGGATGTGCGCTGGGAGGAGGCCGGGGAAGGGCCGGGATGTCACACCGCTGAGCAGATGCCTGCGTCGTGTCCCGAGTGGTGACAAGTTGGAAGACAGGCACTGCCCCGGAGCGAGCGCGGACGGTTACCTCTCCTGCTTCGCTTTCTGCTCCCGGGACCTCCGGTCTCCGATCACCGACATGGCCTGCCAGAACGAGCGGGGTCAACCGGGCGGGTCAGCGCCACGCCGGCGGCACGAGCACCGGCACAGGGACGGGCGTGCGGGCGCGGTGGTCAGCGCCCGGCTCGACCCCGCTGCAGGCAGCGCCCGGCCTCCCACCCTGGCCCGGTCCCGTCCCGCCGCCGCACCGTCTCCAGGTTGGAGCTCTGGATCTCCTTCTCCTCCGCGTAGTCCGTGACGCGCTCCAGGTCCGCCGCGCCGCTATCGTGCTTCCGCGGCTTCTCGGCCGCGCGACCGCCCGCCCCATCGCTGCCGCCGCCGGAGCCGTTCGGCTCCGTCTCCAGCTCCAGCTCCACATCGCCTTCCGCCGCCATCCCGCCGCCGCCGCGGCCCGCTTCCGGTCACGTGTGCCGCGGCCGGAGCCCGCGAGCGGCGCGCGCCGCCAGGAGCGAGCGCGGGC
>VXAC01000148.1:317172-329419 GCA_013399225.1 Rhipidura dahli
CCCCGCCGGCCCGGGCGGGCCCCCGGCGGCCCCCCGCCGGCCCCTGTCTCCCTCTCCGGGGAGCCGCCGGGCGATGGGCCCGGCATGTCCGCCCCCGGCCCTCCTCGCAGCCCGCCGCTACCTGCTGGCTTCGATCCGGGCCCACCCGGGGCTCGACGGTGGGTGTCCACGGCCCCCAGCCCGCACCGGGCGTGTTGCCGTCGGTCCCGACGCGCCGCGACTGCCGGGGGTCGCCCGGGCCGGGGAAACCGCGGAACGCATGCCGCCGCGCCGTTACCTAATGCCGGGAAGCGGCTCAGGGGATTAATCCGGGCCGGCGGCAAAAATAGCTGGCTCAAGGCAAGCCCCGCTGCGGGGCTCCCGCTGCCCGCCCCTCCCGCTGCTGCCCCCCGGGGCCGCCCGCCCGCCGCCGTCGCGCGTTCCGGACGATGCCGTGGCCGCAGGCAGAGCTGCGCGGGCGTCTCCAGTACCGAAGTTTCGGGCCGGATCTCCAGCTCAGCCTTCTGCACTTGCGGCTCTCGGCGGCGCGGGCGATGCAGGACTGCCGGCGGCGGCAGGGGGACCGGGCCTGGCGGGGGGGAATCGGGGAGCCGGCGGGACTCACCGTCGGTCGCTGTTGTTGCAGGGGGCACCGAGGCCCATGATCGCCTTCCAAGGCAACTGGGGAGTGAATGAGGGAACCACAGGGCCCAGGGCGGCCACGGCTTGGGGGAGCCAGGGGGAACCGAGGGAATCTGGGTCCCCTGGGCGACCAGGGGTTGGGGTATCGAAGGGACGGCAGGGGAAGCCAAGGTGGGAATGAATGCATTGGGTGATCGGGGAAATCGGAGGAACGTCCTGGTTCCCGCGGGCCAGTGTCGTCGGTGCTCCTGCCTGTGGGGGCAAGACGCGGCTGGGTCCGCTGCACCCTGGGGGACGGGAGGGCTGGGGGGGGGACCAAGATCCTGACGACCTGTCCCGCCGGCAGTGCCTGACGGTGCCGAGAGAGCTCGGCCCTCCCCCGCGGGTCTTCACTTTAGCCCGTTCCCCTTGCAGCTGGGACGAAGCCGGGGACAGCTTCGAGCGCGCCCGTCTGACAGTGCCCCGGTGAGTCTGGGGTCACCCAGCCCTGCACTCATCAGTGGAGCCGTGGGCACGGTCGGGCACAGATCGCTGCCCCGGTGACAACTCCCACCGGCCAGCATGAGCCCTCGCGGCGGCGGGAGGGGACAGCGGTGGGCAGCTCCGGTGGGGTGCGGGAGGATTTACCGGGGAGGAGGCCCGGGAGAAGGGACAGGCTGCCCTGCAGCAGCGTAGGTACAGAGAGGCTCTGAGACAAATAACAGGGAGGGCAGTGAGGTCTGGCAGGGCTCAGTTTTTGCTGGAGTCTGGCCATGGGCATAATGGATTCACTCCCGGGTGCTCAGCAGGGGACAGGATTGGATGTCCAGTCGAGGGTGGGGTGCAATCTTTTGGCGCAGGATTGGACCCCACCCTTTGCTTCCCGGGTACTCGGTGCTTGGGGACGTTTCCTCAGCTTTGGTTTCTGGTCTCTGCTGTTCCTCACACCCCAGGAGCCCGGACCGCAGACCCTTGGTCCCGTCCCCCTTGGTGCCTCCGCAGCAGTCTCGGAAACACGGCTCCCCTCAGGCCACCGGCACAAACCCTCCGGGGATAAGAAGTGCTCCTGGAAAGAGTGGGAACCCCGGAGCTGTGTGTGGGGCGAGCCCAGTTCAGTGTAGCTGCTTCCAAAAGCATCAGGTTTCTCCCTCTCTGTATCCCCTTTCCAGCAAAGCCCCCCATCTCACACCCTCAGTGGCTCCGGCCTCTGTCACTGGCTCATGTCCTGGCCCTCCCAGTGCATGATGCAGCAGTGGGTGGGGTGCAGCCCTAAGGACAGGGCACAGCTGAATACTGACGCAAAACGAGGGGCGGGACAGCCCTGGGCTGGCTGGCTGGAGCTGGCAGGGAACCGCGCAGCACTGGGTTCTGCCTTGGGAGTCTGGGACAGACTAGTGCAGAGCGAGTTTGTCTTTCAGAAGCGCTTGGCACTGCTGGATTTCGCAGATGTGAAAGCCAACAAGAAGTCCCAGACCTGACACACAAGAGTGGCACCAGGGCTGCCAACACAAACTCAGCATGCGGCACCCGGGGGCACGGGGCCAGCTGTGAGCTGGGCCTCTGTCTCCCAAGCAGCCATGCTGGGGAGCTAGAGAGCGCGGAGAGCGGGGCAGGTGATGGCTGGGAGGAGAGAGCCCTATGCTTGGAGCAGCACCTCTGCACCTGTAGATGCCAGGTTCCAGGTGAGCAGCTTCTCCTCAGCAGAAATCCCCTACTACTTGCAGTAAGAGAGCTTGTCATCCATTGCCACAAGGCGCCCTGTTGCTTAGTGTAATTTGGCCCAGCCCCACTACTCTAGGGGGGCTGAGGAGCTCCTGCCTCACTGCCCACAGCTGCAAGCTAGGTCTGGGCACAGCCATGGCACAGCCCTGCCCACTCACTGCCCCTCAGGCCTCGGGTCTTGGCAGGAACATGGGCCCTGTTCTGCCACACAGGTCTTGCAGGCCCAGGGAGAACAGGGGTCATGCAGCTGGGGCAGGCAGTACTCCACTGAGTATCCTGACCTGCATGCTCCCAGCAGCAGGAACTGGAGAGTGGGGCAACTGGGAGCCAAGATGAAGAGGCTGATGCAAGGAACAGAGGAACGCAAGGCAAGCAGCAGACCTGGGCATGATGGCATCATAAAGCCATGCTGTGGTCCTGCCCACCTGCGTTTTGGGTTTCAGGCACTTAAAGCTACAATTGTGCCCCAGTGTCACTACCTCAAGAAGGTGAGGCTGGATGCAGGGCCTCTCCAGGTTTCTTCCTGGACACGATCCATACATTTTTTTCCCCTCCAGACTGATCCCAGCTAGCAGCAGGAGAAGAATCACTGTGAATATCTCCACCGAAAGCTGTCCCACATCAAAAGCCTGATTCTGCAGTTTGAAAGAAGCAGGACCTCCTAGGCAAATTGCTGCTGTGGTTTTTTCCTTGCTCATCCAGACCTTTGAAGCAGTGCTGGCTGCTCCAGCTGCCCTGAAGCATCTGGGGCCAGCTCATTCTCTGTTCCCTGCAGGGCCATGGCTGCAGGGGGAGACCTTTTGCTAAGGCCTGAGCCAGCTTGGGGGAATGTGTTACTTTGGGTGGTGGCTTCGTTTTAACACGGGACCAGCTCTCCATGCAGGTCTCACTGAAAGCAAGGTCTGTAGCCATCTTGTTTGCCAAGTATTCCAGGCAACGAATCTACAGATCCTTACTCAAAAGCCTGTTTCTCCTCAATTGAAGCCCAGTACCTTCAGTGCAGTTGCAGCATAGTGAGGGACATCTGGGCAGCCACCAGCACAGCCCTTCCTCATCCTCTGTCCCTCCTGCCAGAAAGCTAGCCAGGCCTGTGCTAACTTCACCCAGGCTCCTCTGAGCACCAGCAATGATGCTCTGGGGCAAACATGCTCAAGGAGTTTTACTTGTGTTCAGTGCCCCAGCTGCCACCAGGTCAACAGTCACAAACCAGGGAGCAAAGCCAAGATCAGAACCACTTCCCTGGCTCTCCTTGGCTTGATGGAGGGCACTGCCCTGCCCACCAAGGAAGCAGAACTCCAGTTTGGTGTTCCATGGGTAATTGTCAGCTGTCAGTGGAGCTTGTTGTGTTCCTTTTCCTAGCAGCAGTGCCTGGAACCCAGAGCCACGTGCAGGGCTCCTGCCAGTCTGTGCAGGGACCACTGGACATCACATGCTTCTCCAAAGGTGCCTTGACACCTGCATGCATTAGGGGACACAGCACCTGCCACAGCAGGGTTTGAGATACTAATGTAGCTGAGAAATAAATTGTTGTACTGCACAGCTACTGTAGTCAAAGAAGTACACCCTAAGCCTTGTATGAGCTACTGTACTTGGAGAATTCCAGCAGCAAAACCTAAAGTACCCAGGCTTTGAGTTGTGGGGGAGGAATCCACTGAGAAAGCAAGCTCTGGCTCTTGCCATGGTAACTGCTGCCATGCACCAATACTTTGAGTGTGCTGAGCCTCACTTCAACTTGCATGCTGTCCAGGAACCCAGAGCCAGAGCAACAGCCCATACCTGGTCAGCCCATCTCTTTCCTGCCCTTCCCAAAGGAAAGCAGAACATCCTCAGAGGGTCAGTCACAGCCTACACCACATGGTCTACTCCTCGCCCTCCTGAAGAGAGACCCACAGCTACCAGCCTGTTTCTTACCATGAGAAAGAATATCTAACTCTTCTTATCTGCCTTCACCACAGCCAAACACCTGTGACAAACACCCTTGGCCCTGACCCTACCTGTGTTTGGGTAGCAGCTGTAGGTAGTAACACTCCTCCCCCTACACCCGACTACTGCACCAGCTTCAAAGCTGATTTATTACTGCTGCTGAGTGAGGCCCTTGCCAGCCTGTTCCACCTGCCTGCACTGCTCTGATCCAACACTCACAGTACCTCTGAACTTGCCAGGGCAGCACACAAACAGCAAAGGCACTTGTGACCAGAGTCCCCCAGTCCAAAACATGTGTAAATGCAGCACCCAAAGCCCAACACACTGGGACAGCTGTTGCTGCTACATTCTGGAGGGGCTCTGGCAGCTGAGGAAAGAGAATGGGTAAAAGGCTGAACTCAATGGCTAGGAGTTCAGGGAACAACTTGCAGCAGGATGCTGCTGCCTACAAAGAGCAGGATCCCATCCTTAGGTCTGATGGGTTGCCCCAGGACCTGGACACTTGCTCTTAAGGGGGTCATTTTATTGTTTCACTTCTCCAAATGTACAAAAAAAATTAGAAAATAACTGTACCCCCACCCCCTCCCAAACCACAAAACAAACCAGCCTGGGGAGCCCCACAACAGTGCAGCTAAGAGACGGCAGGAAATTAAACGTTACTAGATACAGCAGCTAGGGCCCCTCGGCCCACATGGCCACTGGCTCTCCACAGCCCAGAACTGGCCCCAGTCTGACCAGTGCTTCCCCAATTCACACAGAGCTCATCCTGACAAGGTGGCAAGTAGGTACTTTACAAATCCTCCTTCACCTTCTTCTTGGATTTCTTGGATTTCTCTTCCTCCTGCAGCACGGGAGTGTTGGTTGCCTCCCGCTTCAGGTAGCTGATGAAGTCACTCACTTCTCTGCCCCCCTGCAGAAAGCAAACGACAGTCAGGGAGGACCTGTACTGGCCACAAGCTTCCCCTCTCCTCAGGGGGGTTCAGGTGCCAAGGCAGGAGACCCAGGTGACTGCAAGCAGACTTCTCCCCAGGACCTGCAGCACAAAGTACAATGCTCCCAGCAGGTGTGTTCCCAGGGTACAGTCCCACCCCCAACGCCTAAGAGGCTTGAGTATGATTTGAACACCTGGATGCTCTTCACTTCTTTACAAAGCATCAAGAAGAGCAAAATACTCACCTCATATTTCTTTGGACTCTGCTTCTTGCCAGCTGGAGCAAAATAGATGGTGGGGAAACTGGAGAGAGAAGAAATGCATGAGCATTCACATGCTCTGATTTCTGTAAGACCAGCCCCAAGTGAAGGGACTCACATTCCACACCACCCTGGTTTAACATGGTAGAGCTTCAGTGGCTCTGAGGCACCAGGTGTGGCCTCCAAAAGCTGGGCCACACCTGCAGATCTGGCTGAGCTCACAGGTTCAAGTTTGCTAGCTGAACTGCTTTTGGAACAGCAAGCCTGGATTTGTTACCACACTGCCAGGAGCAGAATCACAGCAGCTTCCAAAGCAGCAGGACAGACCTCCAGGCAGAGCTAGGACATCAGAATCCTGGAGAAGCCAGGCAGATCAGTGTATTTTGTTTTCACTCTTGACTTCTCCACATCAAGCCATTGCTCAGCAGTCACTTAGCTATTGCCTGGCAACCCCCACACCCTTCCCCACGAAGCTCTTTCAGCTCTTCAGTGCTGTGGCTGAGGTCAGACAGACTCATGCACTGACATGGTATCACAGCAGTCAGACCTACCCTCGGACTTCATAGGGAGAAGGCACATCATTGGCTGTAGCATCCATTTTGGCAATGACGATATTGGGATCTTTGCTGAGCTGTGGGTAGAAAGAACCCATCAGTAACCAATTCCAAAACCCAGGAAAGCAGCAGTCAGCACGATCTGGGATAGCAGTGTCAGAGGACAGTGCGCACGGAATGCCACTTCACCAACCCTCACTAGATGAGAGGCTATCATCACACAGAGGGAAAAGACCCAAAAAGAAACTTGGGCAGTTGAGGCCAGTCACTGAATCAGGGAATATTCCTGTGCCCTAGCCAAGAACACAGACTAAATAAACCAGTGTGGTTGCTACCACAGATCCCACTGCGAGATATCGGCACCCCACAGAGGCCAAAACTTGTAGTCCTCAGGAAGGCAAAAGTATGCCACATTTTCACAGAGACTAAAAACAACCTGCAGGATCATTTACTGCTGCAAAATTCTACTTCACATTTGCAAGAGTCTCAGACTTACCTTCTCCCCCAGTTCTTTGTATTTGGGCTCCAGGTTCTTGCAGTGGCCGCACCACGGTGCATAGAACTCTATCAGCACATCTTTGTCTTGTGCATTAACAATTTCATCAAAGTTCTCAGCCACCACCACCTGCAAGGTTTGATTACACCAGTTAGTTCCTTCCAAGTCAGAGATGAGGCTGTGATATGACATGCTCCACACACTCCACCCAAGCCTGGGTCTCCCACACCTGCACAGTGAGCAGCACAACAACCAAACATAGCACTCATCTTCACCATGCTGGTAAAAACCTGCCATAAGTTACCAGCACTACCTCTGAGTGAGGTCTGCATATGGTCTCCTTGCAGGAAGATGAAAGCCATTTGATTTTAGTCCCAGCAAGCAATAGCCTAGCAGGACTGGCTGAGGCCATCCCCTCCAAAACTGAATGCTGTGACTCGCACTCCCGTATAAGGCACTCATCAAAAAGCCAGGCCAGGGAATGCTCTTACTCAGGGCAGAATTGCCTGGGAGGATGAAAGGCAGGAATTTTACCAGATCCCAATGATGAGATGAACATGGAGTCACCACCAATAAAATAGTGCAGTCACAACCAATAGGAAGACCATGCCATGAGGGAGCACAAGCCAAGAGGGCAGAGGCCTTTGTGTAATCCCTGGAAATCTGGATGCTGCTGCACTCATAAAGCATCTAACTGCTGTGGCCAAGCAGCAGCTACTATGCTGAGAGAAAAAAACAGAACCCAAGCTGCATGTCTCTCTTGCCTCAGAAAGCTGCAGTGGAACAAGGGAGTGAGTAATTCCTCTACCACCACAGAGGCCACTTGAGTTGCCACCGAGCCACATTACCAGCACTTCACACAGGCACAGGAAGCTGCTGCTGAGCAGTGTCTCTGCAGCCATCAGCAGCACTCACCTTTACGGGGCCATCGTTGCTTTCGGGGACAGGCTCAGATTTCAGATACTTTTTCAAGTTTCCATCAAAGTAATCTTGCAGGAATCTCTCCAGAGCCTTTCCATCACGGCTAAAAGAAAAGTGATGTTACAGCCATCATCATACACACAGGATGAGAGGGGGAAACTTTCAAGGCTTATTTAAGCTCCTTCCACCCACACAACAGATGCCACCTGCATCTCTGACAGCACCAGTCTGGGGCTGGCTTAGTAGACCCCAGAAAAAGTGCAAGGATGTCCTTAAGGGCTCTGACAGGAGACTGGATGCACATCCCATTCAAAGCTTTAGGCCTTCCAACATCCTTCAGGTTTTTTTTCAAAATGAAAAGTACAACTATTTCTTCTGCCCTTTATTGCACCCTAATTCCTAACCAGACATTTCAGTATCTTGAATTAAATTCTCTCCCTTTGTGTAACAGGAGGGGCTGCAAGCTTTCTAGAGAGCAGGAAAGCACAAGAGCAGGAGCTTTGACCCAGTACTTATTTCTTCCAGCTGGAACACTGAGCATTCCTGTTTCCTCCAAGCTAACAAAGCTTGGAGGAAAGCTTTGTTAAATCATCTGGTCAGAGACCTCTAGACCAAAGTCCATCAAGTGAGACCCACTAGCACCAAGTTCAAGAACTCACGAGAACTCTTCTTGCATGACATATTTATCTCCTTTGGCAGTTCTAATGGCAACGACGGGGGCCTCGCCCACGCTGCTGTCCAGACCAAACTCAGAGAGCTCATGGCCAAAGGTTTTCCGACTAGCAACTGCATAAGACAGTTTGTGGCCAGCATCCAAGAACTTCTTTGCAATCATCATAACTCTGAGGGGAAAAAATTAACAAACAAAACCACAAAGCATTATTTCTTGGAACATTTTCTTTCATGTGATGTAGCACCCTTCAAGATGACGTGCACATCAGACTAGGAATTCAGTGGCACAAAGTGCTCTTCAGAGCCAAGTCCTGCAGAAATGGTGCTGAGAAGCAGACCAGTAAGCTTGTGTCTGTGGTGACTGAATCAAGTGTTGTTGACATCCTCCACCTGTGTGCCCAGGGTCTGAGGCACGAAGGGCAGAATTGCACACCACAGCACTGAGGCGGTTTGTGGGTAAGGTCTAAGCCCCTAAGGACCAGGGATCCAAGAGCAATCACGCAGGGTTTCAGAGGACTGCCACCCGAGCTATGGAACTGCAGCAAGGCAGGAACAGTCCAAGGTTGATTTACCCCCCACCGCTCCCACCTGTTGCGCCAGTAGTTGGATCCCTTCGCATTCTTCTCATAGTCAACATCGTAGTATGCCACCAGCAAGTCCTTGCCCTGGATCAAGTCTTTGTTGTCTTCAGTCATGTGTGGGCAGATGCCAAAGCTGTCAATGAGAGAGGTATTAGCAGAGCCCATGACCCCAGAACAGGCTTGACACAGCACACTTGCTTCCCACCCAAGAGTGTTAAATGTCAGTGATCCATTAGGCCTCAGGAAGAAACACTTTGCTCATTTCCTGTACCAGGTTATTGTGAGTCAAATCTCCATCTCCAGCCACATCAGTGGCTAGAGCTGACCCAAGTAAGGCCAAAGCTAGCATAGTTCTCACAGATTCCGTTTTTAAGCGGAATCATGGTTAGAATATGGAGAGTGCATGCCAACAGCCAGGCCGGGATTTCAAGAAGGTGTCCCCAAAGGGAAGCAGTGCCAAGACATGCAGCAGGAAGTGGCAGCAATGCCAGCTGGGAAAACCAGCTCTGACAGGGACAAAGCCAACTGGAGCCAGTCCGTCACATATGTGGGTGAGGAATCACTCACATGTTCTCCTGGATGAATTTCTTAATCTTTCCACTGGTGATTTTGTCTTCTGAATACTTGATAGAGCTCTCCTCAAACTTGTTGGTCAGGCGTGGAGGACGGAATAAGACTATGCCTCTGCAGGGAAGCAGGTATTGTGAATGAGTTCAAAGTGTCCCTGGGAGTCCAAGGACAGCAGCCAGATGAGGCAAGAACCCAATCTCCAGTGACAATCCCCGCTCATCATTCATAGCTCAAACAACACTGTCTAGTTTCTTTGTACCATTAGTGCATTAGGTGTACCGGTCAGAGCCTTCTCCATGATTCAGACAGGCCACAGAGAGAAACAAACCTCTCACCATAACAAGGAATAGGGAAGCAAAATGTCTCTGTTGAGATACTTTCCACCCAGAGGCAGATAAGAATGCTTCAGAGCCTGTAACCATTTACACCTTTCTATATCAATTCAAAAGAAACACCATTGTCAGCTGGGGAAGAAACCAGACCTTAACCTATGTTTAGAAAGTGAAACCAGCTAACAACTGGCATCCATTAATTTGTTCCAAGTGCCTCAATAACAAGGAATCTTTGTATTAAGTAACTTACTCTCCATCTTCCCTGTACTTCTGCACCAGCTGCTCCTCGGTGGTGTGCGCAAAGCGGTAGTTATCCCTGAGGCTGTTGGCTGCTTTCATGAACTCCGAGTAAGCATCCCCAGATGCATCACCAAAGAAGCCTGCAGCAGAAAGGCAGACTGTGACCTCACACCAACCCACCTGCAGACCCTCTGCAGGTCTCAGCATTTTTCTCTACGAAGGACTGGATCAGTAATGAATCCAGTCCTTCAATGTATTTTGAGGCCTTTACTTTTGACAGCTTCTCTCCCATTTTTTGGAGCCTCTTTGCACCCCCTTCTTTCCAGCAGGGAAAAGTTACTCAGGAGAAGCCCAACTTGATCATTCAGCCAAGGACTATTGTCCCCTGAACACCCAGGCATTCACTGGTGACCATGTAACAACAGCCACTGGCACTTAATAACAGTAAGTTTAGGAATGCTGATTAATACTCATGTGGTTATACCTACAAGGTGGCACCTGAGCTGCACCATCTGCTGTAGCCACATGTAACCACAGACACATCACCCGATGCCACCAGAGCGACAAATGCACCCTCCAACTACCTGTTGTCAGCCAGCAAAGAAAGCAACAACCTTTGGAAAATACATACTATGGTGCCAGGGGAGCCAACAAAGCCAGGTGGCCAGAAAAAAAAAAAAAAAAAAAAAGAAAAGTTTGGAAGGAATATCCAGAGGTCCTCAAGTCCAATTTCCCACTTGAAGTGGGACCAGCCCCAGTCAGACTAGGTTGCTGAGAGCTTTGTCCAACAAAGTTGTGAAAATCTCCCAGGCTGAATGTTTTAAAATCCCTCTGGATACATGTTCTAAGGCTTTATTGTTCTCATAACCAGCAGTGTTTTTGTTCATGTCCATCTGGAATTTCTTTTGCTACAGCTTGTAGTACTGCCTCTGATCTTTCTATTGAAGCTCCCAGAGCCCAGCACCCACTCATTTCACGATGCACCACCTCTACTCACCCACGACAGAAGCATCTTTATCACCAATGAACTTCTCAAACTCAGCCACAGAACTGAGAGCCACCGAAGCAGGTCCCGCCTGTTTCTTGAGATGGCTGACAATCCCATCTTGAAAGATTAGTAAAATAATTAAAGGGATCAATAGCAAGTTCCACAACACATTTTTCAAGATTCCTAAACCAAAAATTGTTTCTGCAGAATCCATACACATTTCCCATACAATACATATCTGAACTGAAGGACAGCTCCCATCAGTTTCACAGAGGAACTTTCTACCATCCTGGGAACTAGGAGCTAATGAGGAAACCTTCACCTTTAAAGGAGAGCTTTAAGAGAAAATAAACATCCCAGACTTTGCCAGCACAGAGTTCTGGAAATGGTAAGGTTGGGAGGTATATGTGTCGGTGGGAACCTTCTCTGCATCCCTGGACACCAGGCTGTTACACGTGGGCCTGCCTCCCGCAGCAGTTCAGCAAGCCAGATGCTGCCAACCAGCTCTCACCTGCTGTTCTGGGCCCATCATACGTCCCTGCCTCTTCTCCATCTCGGAAAATCTTTAATGTGGGATATCCACTGACTCCGTACTTGTTACAGGTGTTGGAGTTTGCTGTACAGTCAACCTAAAAGAAAAGAAATCTTGCTACTCAGACTGAGATCCAGCCCTAACACACCCAACCCAGCCAAGGGACTAGAGGGATCTGTCACACAGTGCCTGCTGCTAGACAGCCTAGACTGGGAAAGAGGTAGCACAGGTATAATGATAGGCCCAGAAAAATATTTGAGAAAATACTGGAAAGACTAAATACTTTCAAGTTTGAGCAGACTAGACATAAAAAAAAAATTAACTAGATTGCTTCTTGCAATCAATGACAAGGAATTTCTCAGCACCTCATCAGTCTTGTAACACCTGAAGAAAACGGGCTGACCTGACCAGCACGCCATGGTGCCAAGACTCCGTGCCACTTCCCGCAAAGGAAGAGAGAAATTCTGATTTGAGAAAACTCTACAAGTTTTGTGGCAGAAAGATTGTGGCTTGCTCTAGTCAGTAAGCCACAAGGGGTATGTGAAGCAGGGTGCTTGCTCTCAGCCTCATCACCCAGCTCAGAGCAAGCCTATTTCCCCGGCCGGGGCGAGCGCTCACACAGCCTCTGCACACCACCTGAGCGGCTGCGGCCCTGCAGGATCGACTTCCACATTATTTCAGGGCCCCAAGCCATCAGAGAAACGACGCCCGCCGGACCTGCAGAGCAGAGGTCCGATCGCTGGCCGCCCCCAAGGCGGGAGCCTGTGCTCACCTTCACGAGAGGCACGATTCCCTTCAGCCGGGTCGCGGCCGACTCGTACTCCGGCGCCAACCGCTTGCAGTGCCCGCACCTAGGGGCACAGAAGGGAGTCAGACCGGCCGAGAACCCCTCTCGGCCCGCCCCCAGCCCCGGCCCCCCGCCCCC
>VXAC01000148.1:329510-342955 GCA_013399225.1 Rhipidura dahli
GGGCGGGCTCTCGGCAGCCGGGCCGCCCCTCCGCCTCACGGCCGCCGGTTCTCGGCGCTGCCCGGGCCTCCGCGGGGGCGGGCCCCGTGCTCGGTCCACGGTGCAGTCCCCTCCCACCGCCCCGGCCCGCTGTGCCCCGTCGCACACAGCGCCTGTCCTTGCCCCGGCCGGGATCGAGGGCCGCGGAGGCTCCCCGGGGCCGCGCACTGCCGAGTCCGCTGTCGGTCTCCGGGGGCTTCGCTGAGCCGATGGATTTGCATTAACCCCGCCGTGGCCACCATGTCTGTATCGCCCAGCGCTGACACGCGAGCAGCACATTCCGCACGACCTGCGCTCGGCTCGCTGCAGGCTCGCGTGCTGCACTCACTGCAACCCCGCATTTTCGCTCACTGCCCTTTACGCTCCGGCCCTGGGGCAGTCCGGTGTTCCCCTGGCCCCGAGCCAAACCCGGGAGCGGGTATTTTCCCCGTAACCAATCCGTCGGCATTTGCACTTTCTGCTGGGGTCTGCGGTCGGAAGGACCCTCGGCTGTGCCATCCCTGCCGGGGTGCTCGGCTCGCCCCCAGCTTTGACCAGGCACAGCCTGCTCCCAACTCGCCCTGGTACCGCCAGGACCTGGGGCTGTCCCCGCACAAAACCCTGATTCTCACCCTCCCAGCGCCACCTCCATTTGCAGCGCGCCGGGCAGCTCAGCTGGACCTCGGGGAACAATGCATCGGTCGGGAAAACGTTTTCGGTTTCCGCCTCACCATCCGTTTCTCCTTGGAGCCCACGTGCTCCTGCCCTGGTCTTGTCATCAGGTCCCTCCCGCTCACCGCTGACTTTTAGCAACTGCTCCCCGTATCCCCAGAGCTGATGATTGGGGCCAGCCGTCATCAGGTGCTCACCTCCGGCACGGGGGCAGCCGGCTGGACTGTTTCTGGCATTATTGTCACCAATATTGACCGGCACCAGCCGGTCGGCCCCAGGGCTGCGGGTAGAACCCGTGTGACGGCTCTGACTTCATCGTCGCCATTGCGGCAAAGAGCCCTGGACCCGGACCGCCTCCCGGGGAGCGCTGTGCTGCCGCCCACCCTCCAGTGCCGATCCCGTCACACGGGTCCCGCCGGCCCGAGGTCCCCTCTCCACTCGCCCCGACACCGCGCGCCCCGGGGCCGGCAGGGGGCGCTGCCCACCGCCCGGCAGCGCTGCCGGGGCCAGGGCGGGACCGGGACCGGGACGTTCCTCTCCGTCCAGCGTGGGGCAGGCAGCGCCCCCGGGCCGGGAGTGCCCACAGCCCTGGGCAGTGCCCTGCCGCCCGGCTGCCTCTGCCCCTGCCGCGTTCCCGTGTCCAATAATGCACAAGCTCGGCACCGCTTGCGGTGGTGGGGCTGGCGTTAGAACCGAGGCCAGCGGGAGTCAGCTCCGTCGCGCCCTGGGCGTCCAGCCCCGGCGGCAGGAGCGGCGTGAGCAGGCAGGGACAGGGCAGGGTCCCGTGCCGGGGAAGTATCAGGTGTGTTACAACTCTGTCTCGGCGGTCTGTGAGACAGGGGTCTCTGGGGCTGCCAGTGTCGGAGGAAGGCTGGGAGCCGTAGCGAATGCGAGAGCGGTGGGGTCTGGAGCCGGGCTCCGGGGCCGTATTGCGGGAGCTGCCGGCACGAACCCTGCGGGACCTCGTCTCTCTCCCTCTCGCTCGCTTCTGCTGCCTGCAGGACGCAGAAATGGCTGCTTCCCTTCCCAACCTGGGGATGCTGCTTCTGCTGGTGCTGCGGGACCCCAACCCCGGTGAGTGAGAACGGCCCTCCGGGAGCGCAGGCACTGTGGATAGATGCGTGCTCGAGGGCCGGTTCTGCTCCTTCATCCCTTGCCTACTCTAGAGCCGTTCCCCTCTACTGCGCGGGCCCAGGGAACGACTCCCAGGGCAGACACCCGCTCTCGGGGGGCTGCTCTGCACTCCCGATGAGCTGGCCTCTTCCCGCAGGACCTGACTCGGGACACACCGGTGCTGCACTCCGACACCTCGTGCCCATCCCGGCGTCCTGAGTCTGAGCGCTACTAGCAGCGACGTTCCGGCTGTGACACGGGCCCGGGCCGGCTGCCGGTCCCATTCCTCGGCTTCTCCCACGGGCGACTGCACTGGGAGCTTCGAACTGGGCGGGCTGGGATGCGGGAGAGGGACACGAGTCCCGGACCATGCGGGTCCCCTCGGAGCGGCGTCCCGGGGCTGCGGGAGACCCTGCTGCGGACGGCGGCGCTGGCACTGCGAGCCCCTCGCCCCGCTAGCGACTGGGCCCGCTCCCGATGCCCCGTGCCGCCTGACGGCCACGCTCTTCCCGCAAGGACGCTGCTACGGATGCTGCTCTGGGGACTCGGACCGCCGCACGGCCACGCCGTTCACCGGGAGCCTGGTGAGCGCGGAGCTACTGCGGCGGGGCGGCTCCCGGGGGCGGATTGGGTCGGACGTGAGCCCTGCTGGGTTCCCTGACAGGACGGGACGGGACAGGCAATGAGCCATGCTGGATGCCCCGGCCATGGGCAGCGGGCCCCGGTCTGCAGACACCGGCTCCTCTGGGCCGCACAGGACCAGCGGCTGTTGGACCAGGTGCTGTCCTTCAGGGGCTTCCGCCACAATCTCAGCTGGGACGCCCGGGTTTCGCGGCCGGGGTGCTCCCTGCCCCGCCGCCTTTCCCCGGCTGCCTCCAGCACCGTTCCCCGGGAAGCAGCAGCGGCTGTGCCCTGGGGCCAGGTCTCGCTCCTGCCGCCTGAACTGGAGGCTGTGTACAACGACAGCATCCCCGGGCTGCCGGGCGTCTCCAACTTCATCGTCTACCTCTACTGCAACCTCTTCAACAGTTCCCGCGGCTTCGGCCAGCGCCCGGAGGACCCGGGGGCCGCCTGCCTCAGCGCAGCCTGGTACCTCTCTCGAGCGCGGGTGAGGGCGCTCGGCGTGGGTCTGCCGGGAGCGCGACCTTGCCCAGTGCAGTGCCACGGTCTGTAGCAACACATCCCTGAGGGAGAACCCCGGGCCCCAGCAAGCCGTACTGGAGCGGCTCTTTGCCCACTCGGCTCGGGGTCTGCTGGGGGCCAGCACCTTCCCATTGGGTCCATGCTGGGAGGGCACCTGGAGCTGCTTCCTGGGAAGCCGCGTGCTCTGGGGTACCCAACGCTGGGGCAGTGCAAGCCGTGAGATTCCACCCACCAACCTCCGGGCACTTTCAGCTGTGTGGCGGACCCTAGCCCCGGGTGCAGACGCCCAGTGCCTCAGAGCTTGGGAGCAGAGCCCTGCTCCTCTGAGCCTGTGGAAATTGGGGAACGCTGATTTCTGGGAGCTGTGCAGGACTGTGTGTCCCAGCTGCTTCCAGGAGCTGGTGTGCACCAACGCCTCCCTCCTGCAGCTGCTGGGGTACCCTCAGCCCATGGCCAGGGTACATTGCCAGAGTGCCCTGCCTGGGAGATGCTGCCTGCTGCAGCATCCTGCCTTTGTCTCCCAGGCTGGACACTGTGGAGCTCTGGCCAGCCCCAGCTGCCTACCTTCTGGGGCTGTCCTCACAGCTCTCATGGTGCCAGGGGCAGGCTCTAGGATGAGCCCCCCCAACCCAAAGTACCTCCTGTGCCTGTTTGACCACAGCCTGGTCATGTCCAAACAAGAGGAGGCTGAAGAGGTGGCTGGGGAGCAGCTGAGCAAGGCCATCCTCCTCTCCAGCCTCCTGGATAACACCTTCTTCTGGGACTTGCTGTGCATCCATAGGCATCTGCTGAGCTGTGGGCAGGTACCTGGGATGGTAATACAGGGCCTTGGCCAAGAAGGAGCTGCTGAGCTCCCCTCATTGAGTGGGGCAGTGCTGGGGCAGCAAGCAAGGGTCTCCCTGGCTGCAGGACAGCAGCTGGGGTGACAGACCCAGGGAGCTCTCCCACTGGCTGCAGGCTTGGGCCAGGGGGCAGACCACAGTTCTTGTGCAGTGACAGCCATGGTGGGAGCAGGACTGGTGCATGTGCTCTGCTCAGCCACCAGTGGTTGGGAGCAGCCAGCCCCAGGCTGGGGGGCAGAGCTCTGGCTCAGGGTGAAGACTCCCCTTTGTCCCTGTGTCCTTATCCTTGTAGCAAGGCTGCCACAGACCCACCATGGGAGACTGAGCAAGGAGCTCTGAGGGAAGGTGTGGGTTGTACAGACAGTGCAATCTTGCTCTCTCCTGCAGTCTGTGCTCTGGGACCTGCTCCAGGGCAGCGAGGGTGCTCCGACCTTCAAGATCTTGGTGCAGGCACTGCCCATCCTGGACAGGCTGGCTACAGCCCATCCAGGGTCCTGAGAAGCATGGGGCCCATTGGCTTCTGCTCTCCCACTGCCTGGATGCTCAGACACATGCATGGTGAGGTGGCCAGAGTGACTGGGATGGGGCAGGGGGTGCAGAGCCCATGTGTGGTGGTTGTGAAGCCTTGTGACTGGGGGGAAGTCCGAGTGGTGCCTCTGCAGGGGGATGGGGTGCTGGGAGGTCAGTGGGGTGGTGAGTACTGGGGTAAGAAGCAGCCTGAGCCACGGCTACAGCAGCGCATGTTTATGGGGTCTGACCTGACACATTGTGGGTAACAGGATGCAGCAACATGCTGGGCACAGAGATCGCACAAGCTACAGGGGGACCTGGGTCCCACAGCGCTGGCGCTGCCACAGTCCCACTCAGTGCCGGAACTGCGGCAGCGGCGAGGGGATGCGGATATCCTGCCCCTTCTCCAGCCGCCGCTCGCAGTCGATCAGGTAGTTCACACCATCTATCACCAGCTGCACCAATTCCACCTGCACCAGGAGCACAGACGTGGTGATTGAGGGACTGTCCTGGGAGCCACACCAGTAAGGCATTTGACCAGTCCTGCTGCATGCAGGGTAGGCACTGCTGCTCCCAGCACCCACATGCTGGCCCCAGCACACAGCCCTGGGGCTGTGTGGGCACTGTGGACCTGTCATGCAGACACATTCCAGAACCTCCCTCCCCAGCTCTGTGTGACACCCACCTCTGACTTCCCCAGACGGTCCAGGTTGGAGATGTCAAAGACGCTGCCTTTGGCTGCAGTGTCCACACCACCTGTCCCACGCTTCTGTAGCCGGAGGTTCTCTAGGATCTTAGGGAAGCGGCTGTCCTGGTGCCCAGAGAAAGTGTCAGTGCTCAGCAGGACCAGCAACAAGGGAGTCAGGGCTCTGCAGCTGGATGCTCCCTGGGGCAGCACCCTGCTGCTCATAGGATCCTGTTGGTGGGTCAGCAGCCCCACCCAGAATCCTGCCCTGAGCAGCAGGCTGACATCTGGGACCTGGGCCTCTCCAGTCAGGCAGGGCTGGACCCTGTGCCTCCTGGGGAAACCTGAGCGTGGTCCAGGACTGGGTCCCATGCTGTCCTGCACCTTCGTGGCTGAGCTCCCCACAGTCCTAGCCTGGCTCCCCACAAAACTGGCCATGGTAATACCTTGCTGAGCAGTGGCAGCTTGATGTGGACACCTGCTCGCAGGCCCGTGCCCAGGTTAGAGGGGCAGGTCAGGATGTAACCCAGCCGCTCATTCCACATGAACTCCCAGCCTCGCTCCTGGATTAGTCGCTCCACCTGAATTAGAGGCACAAGCAGTCGTTCAGCCCTGGCCATGGAGCACCCAGTCCTGGCTGTGTGCAGAGGGCCAGCACCTCAGGAGCCCTGCCTGCCCCTCTCTGCCTGTTCATGGGGCTGGCACAGCAGAAGCTGTTGGACACTCGCCTCCTTTAGGCCCCGGCAGAACCGCTCAAAAACGCGCTTCATGTTGCCCCCTTTTTCCATGGAGATGACACGTGTGTGGTCCTCCTCATTGATCCAGATCAAGAAGGTCTTCTGGTGGTTGTGCCTAGGGACAGGGCAGTGTTTGGCTGGGCTGGCAGCTTGCAGAGAGCTGCTAGCCCATGCCCACTCAACTGTGCCCCTTGTGCCCCTGCCACCATGGTGCCCGTGCTGCCCTTGGTTCCAGTGTGCTGACTGCACCAGGGTGGGCAGCCAGGAGATGCTCCTGGAGACGGGCCAGTGCCCATCCACACCACTGCCGGTGATGGGAGCTGTCTCCAGTGCCTTAGGCACAGGCAGGCAGCAGCATGGTGGTGACCCAGCCTGGACTGGGGACAGGAGCACGGCTCCAGCACCATGCAGACAGTGGGAAGGGGCTGTGAGGCATGGGGTGTGCGCTGGAGGGCTGGATTACGTGCAGCTGGAGCTGGGGACTGTGTGTGCTCTGGAGGTGTTTTCCATATAAAGGCACAGCGTCAGTGAGGGTGGCATGGGCGGACACGTGTGCCGGCTGTTGCTCTGCGGGAGTGTGGGATGTTGCATGGCTGTGCAAAGATGCTGGGATGGGCTGTGCAAGGATGTGACTGTGGCAGGGTAGGTTTGGTGTCACATAGCGTGTGCAGAAGCCAGGAGGGCTGGGGATTGCCCAGGGAGCAGAAGACAGTTACAGGTTTTTGGCAGCCTTAGAGCACAAGGTGCTGCAGGATGGTGAGAGCAGGCAGGACTGACAGCTGGGACTGGCTCCACAGTCCCCCTTCCCAGTACCATGCTGTGGTTTGTGTAGGGAACAGTAGACTGCTGACAGTGGTGCGCAAGGAGCTCCCAGATGAGGCCACAGAACCCATGGTGAGCACAGCCCAGGGGCACTGGTGCCACGAGCCAGGGTCTGTGGTGTGGCAAACATGGGAAATGCGGGTGGCAGGGCTGAGATGGATGGATGGAGCCGTAGCATCCCCCCCCAACTCTGCCCTGCTGCCTGGTGCCAGGGCAGATCCTCACCAGATCCCTCGGGCGTCAGGCCAGTCCCGAGCCATTCCTGCTGCTGTCAGGAGCGGGGACACCGGCTTGTCAAAGAGGAAGTGGTCCTGGAGGGAGATAGAGTTCATGGGCTCACTTGGGCTGTATGGCTGGAGCCAGGGCACCCTCACTAGTTCCAGTACTCCCTGTCTCACTGGTCCCACCTGCCATGCAGGAGATCACCACAGCTCTCCCAGGCAGGAACCCTTTCCTTCCTGGCCTGGGAGGCAGAAGGTTGCCAGTGCACAGCCCACCCTCTGCCAGGGGCTGGTGGGGCACCAGCTGAGTGCCACAAGCACACCTTCCTCTGGGCATGGGCAGGGACGTGGGGACAAGAGTCAGAGGTGGCCATGAGCTGCTGGGGCTGAGTTCAGAGATCTCCTAAACTGAGGGAGACCAGCACTGTGCTGTTGGGCTGCCTTCCTAGGGCAGAGGTCCTGGTTGCACAAGGCAGCAGAAGGAGGATACAACCTCCCAGAGAGGCAGTGTCGAGAAGGGCTCCTGCTCTGCATGCACCCAGTGGGGAGGGCTGGCCAGGAGCTGCACTGACTCACATCAATGAGCTGCTGTTGCTCCTTCTCAGTCATCTCGCTGAGACGGTAGTACCGGCCTGCCAGGTCCCCGGTGAGGCCGTTCAGTGCATCCACAGTCACTTTCTCCACCTCTCGTCGCTCGGCGCGGGTGCAGGCTGGCGGCAGGCTCAGGCCACGGATGCTGCGCCCAGTCCGGACCCGGGATGAGAGCACATAGCGCTCATCAAACTGGCCAAACTTTATCTGGAATAGACAGGAGCCACAGGGGGTTTATGGGGTGACTCTGGTGCTGGCAGGGCCCTACCCCAAGGGCCTAAAGCAGGACACCCGCGTGCAGCACCACTGTCCAGCTTCTGCACCTTTGAGGCATCCAGGTCTGTGGGGTGCTTCATGGTGCGGGGGTTGTATCCATTGTGCCGCTCCTGAATCACAGGGTCAAACAGGTCGGCAAACACCTGAAAAAAAGTGGGAGAATGTACAGCAGACCCAGTGCTTCATGAAGCCCCTGCCACAAGCCCAGCAGGGCCACACTGCAAGTGTGGGGGACAGTGCGTCCTGCAGTGCAACAGCAATCCACAGGGCAAGTGGGGCAAGAGGCTGCAGGACTCCAGGAACAGCTGCTCCAAGGGAGCCCTGTGTCATGCAGGAGCAGATGGGGACTTTCTGGGGGCCTCTCCAGCTGCTCAGGGCAAGAGGAGGTGGCAGTAATGCCCCAAGCTGCTGGTTGCACCATGGGTACTGGGACTCCTCTGGCTGCTGCAGACAAGGCTCTGGCTGCCACTCACCTCATAGGTCTCTTCATCACCAGCTACGATGCCCACAGTCTTGATGAAGGGGTGGCCAGGGTTGTCGACGCCAGTCTGAATGCACTGGTCCAAGGTCCAGCCATTTGGGGTTGCCTTGTCACAGAGCCTGGCGTAGATGCCTGGCGTCAGGTTGCTGGCCATGCAGTTGTTGTGCTTCCGCAGGTCAGGGTACTCAGCGCTGTGGGAGGAGACACCAATGAGTTCTTTGGGGCCAGGGGACTCCAGTACTTGTGCCTGTGCTCCACAGAGACTCTTGGTGCAGGTATGGGAGCTCAGGGAGGGGTCTGCTTGTCCACAACAGCTGGGAGCAGGGAGGCAGTTACAAGTGTTGCAAGGAAAGGGCAGGGAGCAGCCCAAGCCAAGGNGGTCTGCTTGTCCACAACAGCTGGGAGCAGGGAGGCAGTTACAAGTGTTGCAAGGAAAGGGAGTCCACAAGCAAATCTGGACCAGTCCTTAGGGAGTGGCTCCTTATCAAACACACAGCAGCAGGGCCCCAAGTTGGGAGAACCTGCCAGGCAAGCAGTGGGGCCATGCGAGCCCATCCCCACACTGAGCTGCCAGGGCAGCTGGGCTACAGAGTGGGGCTCCCACTCCCCTTATCCTGCCTGGGGCTGCCCTGATGCCAGCTCAAACGGAAGGAGGCTGCTCCCTGTCTGCTGATGCAGTGGGTAGGGGAGGCAGGGCATGCAGTCTGTGAGGTCCTGGCTTGCTTGACCCCTGGACCCCCCCCCACACCTCTGCCCCCCCAGATGCTGTGGGGCAGGAGATTGGCTGACCCTGATCTGCAGCCAGTGGGAACTGCACAGTCCCAGTGCAGTTTATTGTATTAGGGGGATGCTTTCCTCTAATCAGCTTAGTGGGAGGCTGTCCCTTGACCTCATTCCCACTTTAGACAGGCTTTGTACTTGTTCTGTGCTTACAGGGAGATTGGCAGGGCAGGACCCTGCCAGCGCTTGCCTTGGCCAAATCTCTCTTGAGGGTGCCTCCACTCACCTTAGTGGGATGAGACTGGCCCTTGTCAGCCCAGGAGACCTGGCTGGTGGCTGGAGGGGGTCCTGCCTCCCTGGGAACACCTGTCTCCTCTTCTGAGAGAGGCCTGCTTCGGGGGTGACATAGCTTGGGGGGTTTCCATGTGGGAGAAAAGGTGCCTGGGCTAGCGCAGGTCTGGTTGTTGGGAGCAACAGTTGGACATCAGCACTAGCAGCAAGTCCTGGCACCTGCCTTGTGCTTGTGCTCAGTTCCTGCTCTTGGGCTGAGTGCTCACGCTGGGCATTGGTACTGGCTGCCAGCACCAATCCTGTGCTGCAATGCAGAGCCCTGTGGCTGCCACTGCCTCCTCCCCTGTGTCTGCAGGCCAAGGAATGTGGCCCTTCGCCCACAGCTTGGCTGCTGCTCATGGCTTCCTGTACTGTGCAGAAACAAAGGGAGGTAGGGCTCCCATTGCATCGTGTGGGGAAGCACTAGCAGCTCCTGCCCAGACAGAAAGAGGCATTTGCTCCAAACAAGAACTTGTCCTGGGGCTGAGGGCTTCTCCCAACCCACACACAGACCTGTGCCCTGATGAGGTGACCCTGCTAAGAGGCTGCCATAGCATGCATGGGACACAGCCTGCCCTGGCCTCCCTCACTGCTTCTGCCCCTGTCATCTGCTGGCTACTGTCTCCCGAGGGCGACAGACTTGTAAAAAGCATTTGCTGATCAGAATGAGACACTTGGATAGGTTCTTCCACTGCTGCAGCATGGGTCATGCTGCTGGGCATGCCAGGACCACTTGCCGTGCTTTCTACGTGACAGACGATGCCCAGGAGCAGTAGAGGTTCCTAAGGAAAGCCAGCTTACTCCCAGCAGGCAGGAGACTGCTATGGGTTGGAGCATGCTGTCTGCCACAGCTGTCTACACCTTCCCTGAGGTGTTCAGCATCCAAACCCTGAGACTCCAGGCTCTGCTGGCAGCTGCTGTGCCTGCTGCAGTGCTGACTGAGCACCTGGCTGGAGTGCATCCTCCCCTGAACAGCCCCAGACCACAGCCAGCAAATCAGGGCAGCCTCTCTTCAGCCTTTCTAGAGCAACTGAACTGAGCTGGATGTTGCCAGGACCAGCTGGGTAATGCCAGGGTGAAGGTCCTGAGCACCTGGTGCTGTGCTCACCGTGGTGCCGCAGAGCCTGTGGGGGAGGCTGTGTCCAGGCTGGCACTGGAGAGCTCTGGCAAAGACACCACACTCCCACCATGTGCTCCAGGGGTCTTCTGTCATAATGTCAAGATGATGCTGCACTTGGGCTGCTTTGACCCCTTGGTTTTGGTCCCCAAGGCTGGTTTTTAAATTATGACCCTTTCAGCACCATATATTTTGCTCCCACAAACAAAATTTTTGTTTTGTGCCACAGCACTCAGTGATATCTTAAAGGTCTTTTCCAGCCTCAATGATTCCACAGTTCTGTGGTATTGTGGGCTCCTGCCCGGCTGCAGAGGCTGGCAGCGTGGATGTCTGCCAGGAGTGCAACTCAGCGCTGCCACCTACACTGTCCTGTGCTCACCTCAGCCTGCCGTCCTGCCCATGACCTCGGGGTGCAGCTGCCCGCAGCAGCTGCCCTGTCTGCCCTTGTGCAAGCAGGTGCCTCACCCCAGAGCAGACCTGCTCAGCAGCCACGAGGGATTATTAGCCCATCATCTATTGACTAGGCAGCTTCTCTGGAAGTGACAGCCACGTGCGCCTCCTGACAGCTCTTCACCTCTAATCTGGCAGCCTCCAGTGCCCTTCCTGACATCGCTGGCTTGCGATGCCCAGGCAGTCCCAGCCGCACATGGCCTCTGGAGAGGCATGGGGGTGTGTGGGGTAAGCAGCAGACCCTCTGTGGCAGCATGGAAACAGGAGCTGGCAGGTTGCTGCAGGCAGCCAAGCATGAGACTGCTTATGCAGGGAGGAGGGGACTTGAGCTTTGGAGACGCTTTGGCAGGGAGCCCCAATGTGGTGGCCCAAATGCGGTGCCATGCCTGTCACAGGACCCACCTGGCAGAAGGCACACGGTGCCCATTTCTCCTTGAGATGGGAATGCCTGTGTCCTCCCAGCACGGCCATTCATACTACAGCGCTTCTGACAGGAGGCTGCGTAGTGTTGCTCAGACCCCTCAGGGCTGCTGCCAATGTCTCTCGATTTTTAACTTAAAGACTAGAGGGGCAGAGTCCTCAGGCGAGTCAGCTGCAGAGTGAGGGATTGTGGCTCACCCCTAGGGCTCTGTTTAGGTTCTTTTCAAGTGTCATCACTGTCACAAAAACATTCCCAACTGAACAGAACCCCCCAGGAGGCTCATTTAGAGCTTCTCAGCCGCAGCACCACCTTGATTTCATCCCCTAGTGACCTGATGTCTGTGTCTCTGCAGTTGTTCAGAAAGCTGGAAAGCACTCCCCCTCTTGGGAGGTAAATAATCAATAGCATCCGGCCTTTGTCATTCTATGAAATCACTCAGTTTCTGTCCCCAACTTTCTGTAGCCCAACGCAGCTTGCCAGAGCCCCAGTGCTGGCTCCTTGCCAGCCCTCCACATGCACAGGGCTCCCAGCCTGCAATGCAGCACCACAACACACCGCTCCGACTGTCGGCATTTGGTGCAGGGATGGCGGCAGCTGCCGGTGTTTGGAGCAGCAACGTGCTGCCTCCTTCCTACCCTGCTCCTCCCCTGTGCAGTCTCTGCTGGCATTGGGGTGGGCAGGAAAACTCAGTCCTCATTTTCCTGGCCCGCCTCTAGGTTGTGCTAAGCCAAGCAACTGTTGCCAGCAGAAGGACTGGCTGGTGGCCACCATGTCCCTCTCTCTTTCTGGCCCTGGCCCCATTCCTACTCTGGCTAGGCCTTGTGAGACACAGGCAGTTACTGCATCCAGTCCTGTCTGGTGCCGTGCCCCTCTGTGCTCCTCAGGGCTGGCAGCACAAACACTGGGCAGGACCAGCCTCTGTCTCCTCCAGCCCCACTTGCCATAGCAAGCCATGGTGAGCAGAACTATGGGAATGTGGGGCACCTGGCCCTCCCAGCCCAGCTGGGCTCCCTGGGGCAGCAAAGAGCAGTTTGGAGGGGAGTGACGTGAGAGCTCCTGGTCTAGAGCTTGAACCTTAGCACTGTGCTGCAGCTGTGACACTTATCTGGCTTAAAGGATCAGGCACCGGGTGTGCAAATAGGTCCAGGACTCTTTCAGAGCCAGCATTACCTCAAAAGCACCCCTAAGCCAGACTGTGGCCATGTATGCATCCACTTGGCCCAGCTCAACTCTGTGCCTGCCTCCCAGAAGTCCTGGTTGCACATCTCATTGTCATCCAAAATCTACCCATGGGGCTGCTTGCTCAGCACCCACGGGGTCCTCCAGTTCTCCCTTTAAAAACTGGCCCAGAGAGGGAAGAGCCAGAGACGCTGAAAAGCTTTTCATTTCAATAGAGGAGTCCCTGTCCCAAAGGCAGGCGCGTGGGAAGGCTGGTACAGCCAGATGAGGTCGGGCCAGGGGCTGCTCTGACACCAGCTCCCACAGTCAGAGATCCTGGGTGTTCTGCCAGCGGGACAAAATGGACCCTTTGCTCCATCCTGTTCCTACCAGGATATTGGCAAAGTCTCCCTGGCTTCTGCTGGGCCGAGCCCGGGTTATGTCCCCATCGGCACTGGCGGTCCCAGCACTGCTGCCTCCCAGGCTGGCCCGTCTCCCAAACAACCCCCATCTCTGTCCTTCCTGGTCATCCCGGGAAGTCCCCCGGGACCCCAGTCCAACTACCAAGCATTTGTCCCCTCCCGCTCTCGCATGCCCCCGGCTGCAGCGGCTTGTCCTGGTACTCTGGGGCCACCCGGGGCAGCTGGCAGCTCCGTGGCTCCCTGCCTGGACCGCAGCACCCAGAGCCAACCCCCAGACACGGGAATGTGCCCGGGGTGGCCCCCGCAGCCCTGACAGTCCCTGTCAGCGGGGGTCCCGTGAAGGGGGCCCGCGGCAGCCCCGACGCACCCCGGAGAGCCGGGACTCGCGCTCCCTGGTCTCCGCGGGACCGCGCCCGGGGCGCGGCTGTGCCGGTGTCCTTGTGCGCGGGGACGGCGGGGCCCACGAAGCCGGTGACCAGGAGCCCGAGGCGGGGCGGATCCGTCCAACACAGCTGAGCCCCTGCGGCCGCCCCGTCCCCCTCGTCGCCCGCGGCCCCGGCATCGGCACGGGTTTGGTTCACGGGCCTCCCGGTCCTTCCCGCCATGGACGATCAGCGTCCATCGCGCCGCCCCCATGAGCTGCTCCGGGACCCGCCGCCCAGGCTCGAGCCGGGGACGGCCCCCGCGCCCTCCCCCGGTGCCGGTGCCGCATGGAT